>BPLQ01011228.1:0-31765 GCA_021605075.1 Caerostris darwini | reverse complement strand
TTGTAGAACCAAGTTCAATGATGGCTCCTGATAGAATCCATGTATATTGTTGGATTTTCTAGAAAATATATTTTGATTTATTTTTAATCTCATCAATTTGCGAATGTTTGAATCATGTAGCTTTGGATGGATCCCTTAGGCTTTTAAATTTTTTAAAATTATTATTATATATATATATACATGACATGAACCTATTTCACTACAATGGACACAGACAATTCAGACACTGAATATTCAGGTTTACTCAAAGTGCACCATGAATGAAATTTTTGCACTGTCGCCACAATTATCATTTTTCTTTTTCAATCTACACCCTGTTCTTCATTAACAGACGGGGGATTAAAAAGGAATCTTGATGATACTTTATGATGGTAACTATGGAATTCCTGCAATTTATCTGACCAGTTGTTTTTTTCAAAGATACTATCTACCATTACATGTTTTAAAATGTGTGATTTCTTAAGAATCTCTTGGCATTTATCTTACAAGCAGTTATCTTGGCTTTTTCTTTACAAATTAAATTTTTTTTTCAATAAAATTTTCGTTTTGAATATGTATATTTATTTTTAAAATGAAATCAAATATTTATGTCTAGATGTAACATCTAACAAATTCATTGATTTAAAACATCAAAAATTTGGCCTTATTTTCCATATCTTTATGTTAAATTTTAAAGCTTATTCTAAACTCCCATCTACTTATGTCAATAATTTTACAGATTTAATGGGAAGAATTAATGTGATTTCGACATTAATGTAAAAAGTACTGTATATTTCCAAGAATTTTTAGAACTTTTTCTAAATCTAAACTACAGGGGTTCGCTTATAAATAGATACGCTAAACTTGCAAAAAATGTAAGTTTTTTTCTTTTAGGCGGGGGCAAGTGATATAAATTATCGAATAATGCTAAATTTATTACTTTTTATTTGTTTGGTTTATATTTGTTCAGATTATGAAAAAAAATTCATTTAAAATTAAACTATACTTTTATGAAAAAAAGTTGTTTTTTTTATTTGAAATTTTTTTTTTTTTTTTTTTTTTTTTTTTAAGGTGTTTTTTAATTTTTTAATTTTTTTTTTTTAATTATTATTTTTTATTTTTTTTTTCCATCGTGGAAAAAACCAAAACTCTGATGTTAGCAAAATTTATATCCGATTAACGCAAAAATACCGAAATGTACGCCAGAAATAACAATAGAATAGCATATATAATTAGTACATAAAAATAACATTAGAAAAGGAAAATTACTTTAATACTTTAACTTGCATTTTTTTTTTTTTTTTTTGAGTTTTGAATGAAAAGTTTATGCAAAAAAAGTGTAAAACCCATATAAATACTACAGAATTCGTGTCGGAATCTAAGTTTCTGTGTAATTCGTTAAGTTCACTCCCTCATTGGAATATCAGGATGCATATCATTATCACTTTTCATGCTTTTTTAACTAAAGTTTACGTCTTCTGCATGCAGAAAATCGATTTTATTTTCGGGGCAGCGGGTTTATACACAAGTTTTGAACTTTGGATGTATTTTTTGAACACAAAATGTGTGCAAAAGTACGAAAATGTACCACAAAAATAACAATATAATAGCATACTATATAATTAGCAAATAAAAATAACACTAGAAAGGGAAAATTACTTTAATCTTTTAATTTAGTCTTTTGGGGTGTTTTGAGTGAAAAGTTTATGCAAAAAATCTTCCAGAATTCGTGTCAGAATCCGAGTTTCTGAATAATTCGTCAAATTCCTTTCCACTCATTGGTATGTCAGGATGCATATCTTCATCATTTTCAGTGATTTCCGAACTAGAGTTTATGCCCTCTTCATACAAAAAATCAAAAATCAATTTGTTTTCTGCTTATATGTAGACGCATCTTATATTCGAAATGTACATATATATTGTACTCACTTAGTTTTATACTTACAAAGAGAAAATATACACTTTATACTTAACTATTTTTATAACTTACGGAATGTCTGAAATACTTTGTACATAAGGATATACTATAGATATATATAATTTAATTGTTTTAAGCATATAATTTTTTTTTACAATCCGTCTATTAATAGAATATTCTCTGCTTTTTTATGAAATTAAATGTTCATTTTAAGATACATATCCAACACATTTATTGACCCGTCATTTTTTAATTTTAACTTAACTGTAACTCACATTTTATGACAATAAAAGGAACACATTTTCTTTTATTTAGAAAGATTCGGAAAAGGCAAAGGATTCATTGCAATAATGACATCCACTGACACATAGAGCGACTTTGAAGGCCTGTCAAAACTACATGGCTTCGCTGATTTATATCGGGGCTGGAACAATTCATTTAGTTTTACCTGAACAGAAACAACTCAATTAGTTTTACTATGTGTTCAGAAGGAAAATATGCAGATTATACTCAACTGCCTTTATAATTTACGTAATGTATGAAACATTTTGTACAGACAACAATACACAATATAGATATAATTGTACAACAACATAGATGATATATAGATAACATTGTACGATATAGATTTGATTTCGATATGCATATATATCTTATATGTATATAATTTAATGCTTTTAGGCATATATATTTTTCTTTAAAATCTATTTATTAATAGAATATTCTCTGTTTTTTGATGAAATTAAACGTTCATTTTAATATCTATATCCATTGGCTTTTCATTTTTCAATTTGAATTTGAATTTTGTGTCAATAAAATGACACATCTACTTCTTTCATTTCGACAGATTCGTAAAAGGCAAAGGATTTATTACACTATTGACATCCACTGACACAAAGAGCGACTTTGAAGGCCTGTCAAAAATACATAGCTTCGCTGATTTATATCGGCGCCGGAAACAATAGGGGTGACATGACTTATTCGAGAAGATTTTGTTAACGCATGGCTAGGCTAAAAGGGGATCATAAATTAGGCATTCAAGTGGTGTCTCAGACCAGCTGCAGACTACGCGAACTAATTTTATCCTTCAAAAGTGTTTAAAGACTCATATGGGATATTCGCGTGATTGATTATCGAAGTGTCATTTCTTGATACTTTGCAAGGATTTCCGAAGTTCAATGGCTAGATGAACATGAATAATACTGTGTTTTCTCAGTGATTTCGGCTTACTGCAGATTCTGAAGCTTACAGGATTCGAGGTCGTATTTCGTATCCAGAAGGAATAAATTATCATTATTTCAGCCGTTTTATTTGAGAGCGATATGGCTGTTTATTAATGGAACGAGATACTTCAGATTTTAAGATTTGTGTTTGAAGCAACTATACCATGGGCCAAGGACTCTTTGAAAATGTATGTCCTCCGACGACATCTTTATTTTCCTTAATCTCATATTAAAGCTACTATTTGTCATGAATATATTTAATAAACTATACTAGTATTAATAGCACATATGATTCTATAGACTTAATTTCTTTTTCTATCGCCACAGAATAATTTGTTTAAGTCAAACAAACAACATTATTTCTTTTGGTAAGTTTTTAAAAATTAAAATTGAAAAGCTCTATTTTTACATTGTCTGAATTAACTAGTTACTCTTTTTTCAAAATTTACAATATTATAATTCAAAGTGTATTTTAAATGTATCCTTATTTATTTAAATGACTATTAAATAAGAAATCCAATTTTTTTTTTCTATTAAAACCAGCATGTCAGGTGCCAATTTCAAATATTTTTTATTTTTATTTATTTTATTTTTTTTCATTTTCAACAATTTTTTTTTATTTTAAATCAATTTCTAAAATTGTAATTGAAAATTGAACATGAATACAATTGTATTTTCCCTAGATTTGTGCATAACTAGTTTTTGGGTTTACAGAATTCAAATCTAAAGTCTAGTAGTATTTCATTTTAAAAAAGAATAAATTATAATTTCTTATTTAAAAGACATTAAACAAGAAAGTCTGATTCTCTGATTATTAAAAAAAAACCGCACATATGAAATTTCATTTTCGAGTTAAGTAATCCTTTTCAGTTTCCCCCATAAAATCTTTTTTTTTCTGTAAATCAAAGTAAAGATATATTAATAAGAGTTTAAAATTAAAAAAAGAAAAAAAAGTCCCAGAGTCATTATAAACAATAAAAGCTTTCCAAAGATTTTAAGCTGGAAGAAAGTTAGATAAAAAAAATCATGATGGGCTAAAGTAAAAAAAAAGTCCACATGTCATTGAACTTTTTCTTGGGAAATTATTATATGAAACCTTGAATGTCATTTCTTTCTATTTCTATACTTTCTTTTTTTCTGTAAGTATAAACCCTTCACAGAACGGAAAATCATTAAGTTAGTTCTTATGCATTTTTTTTTAGCTTCTGGAATAATAAAAATCTTGAGCATCGTGGGAATTTATTTCTATTTTTTTCATTTCCTACTCTTTCTTCTTTTATTCTTTTAACCTAAGGCTTCCATTTTTTTCAGTTTATATTATTATTATTTTTTTTTCCTTTTTCTTAAATAATTTGAGGTTATATCTGATGGAGAAAGATTTCGTAGGAATAGAAATTATTTGACCATTTCTAATAAAGATAAGGTGAAATATGAATGCCAGAATTTGAGGGGGAAAAAATGGCGAGTGAATTCATAGACGGATTATGAGGAGTTCGAAATTTGTTACTGCAATCTTTTTCCATCTGCTATTCCATGGGTCAATGTTTATTTGTTTGCTATTCTCTCCTAAGGTAGGACAAAAATGGGTTTAGAGAAAGTTCGATTTTTCAATAACCTGCTTTTATTTTTGTTTCTGAGTAGTTTAGGATTTCGGAATTTTTCCATCTGTGGTTCTTTTGTTATTTATTTCTTTTCTGCTGGAGCTTATGAAAAGACAGAAATGGAAAAAAGACAGAAAAGACAGAAATAAAGTAAAAACTGTTTTTATTCTCTGTTTTTATAGAAATTATGTGTTAATTTTAAAATACCTATCCAACACATCCAACGGATAATCATTTTTGAATTTTAACTTAGCTGTAACTGCACATTTTATGGCAATAAAAGGACTCATCTACTTCTTTCATCTCGACAGATTCTTAAAAATCAAAGAATTCAATACAATATTGACATGCACTGACACAAAGATCGACTTTGAAGGCTGGCTTACATGGCTTCGCTGATTTATATCGGGGCTGAAACAATGCATTTACAGAAAGGAAATATGCATTTTATACTCAGTTTTTATACTGAACTGCTATTATAACTTATATAATGTCTGAAACGTTGTGTACATATAGATTTGATTTTGATATCCATGTATATCTTATATACACAGATATATAATTTAATTCTTTTAAGCAGATAATATTTTAGAATAAAATTATTCGTAGAATATTCTTTGTTTTTTACTGAAATTAAACGTTTATTTTAAGATATATATCAAATACATTCAATGGCTTATCATTTTTAATTTTCCATTTAACCATAACTGCGCAATAGGTTTTATGAACATAAAATAAATAATATTCTTATGCTGCTAATTTTTTGCATCATCTCTGTTTTTTAATATAATTAAATTTACATTTTAAGATATTGTAACTTGATTAACTTATATTGATCTTTATTTTACCTTTTAAATTTAATTTAATTAGAACATCATTTTTGGATTTTAAATTAGCCGTAACTGCCCATTTTATGACAATAAAAGGGCACATCTACTTCTTTCATCTCGCTCAGATTCGTAAAAGTCAAAGGATTCACTACGATATTGACATCCACTGACACAAAGAGCGACTTTGAAGGCCTGTCAAAAATACATGGCTTCGCTAATTTATATCGGGGCCGGAAACAATAGGGGTGACATGACTTATTCGAGAAGATTTTGTTAACGCATGGCTAGGCTAAAAGGGGATCATAAATTAGGCATTCAAGTGGGGTCTCAGACCAGCTGCGGACTACGCAAACTAATTTTATCCTTCAAAAGTGTTTAAAGACTCATATGGGATATTCGCGTGATTGATTATCGAAGTGTCATTTCTTGATACTTTACAAAGATTTCCAAAGTTCAATGGCTACATGAACATGAATAATACTGTGTTTTCTCAGTGATTTCGGCTTACTGCAGATTCTGAAGCTTACAGGATTCAAATCGAGGTCGTATTTCCCATCCAGAAGGAATAAATTATCATTATTTCAGCCGTTTTATTTGAGAGCGATATTCCTGTTTATTAATGGAACGAGATAGTTTACATTTTACGATTTATACTTGAATCAACTGTATTATGGGCCAAGGACTCTTTGAAGATTTATGTCTTTCGACGAGAAATAAAACATATATATTTTCATTAATCTCATATTAAAGCTGTTATTTCTCATAAATATATTTAATAAGCTATACTAGTATTAATAGCACATATGATTCTATAGAATTAGCGCATACGATCATCCATTTATAGAAATAGAGCATGTGATCAGCACATATGATTATATAGAATTAATTTTTTTGTCTATCGCCACAGAATAATTTGTTTTAAGTCAAACAAACAACGATATTTCTTTTGGTAAGTTTTTAATAATGAAAATTGAAACGCTCTATTTTCACATTGTCTGAATTAACTAGTTACTCTTTTTTCAAAGTTCACAATATTATAACTCAGAGTGTATTTTAAATTTATCCTTATTTATTTAAACGACTATTAAATAAGAAATCCTACTTTTTTTTCTATTAAAACAAGCATGTCAGGTTCCAATTTCAAATATTTTTTTTTTTTTTTTTTTTTCAACAAATTTTTTTTATTTTAAATCAATTTCTAAAATTGTAATTGAAAATTGAACATGAATACAATTTTTTTCCCTACATTTGTGCATAACTAGTTATTGGGTTTACAGAATTCAAATCTAAAGTCTACTAGTATTTCATTTTAAAAAAGAATAAATTATAATTTCTTATTTAAAAGACATTAAACAAGAAAGTCTAATTCTCTGTTTATTAAAAAAAAAATACCGCTTATATGAAATTTCATTTTTGAGAGTTAAGTAATCCTTTTCAGTTTCCTCCATAAAATATTTTTTTCTGTAAATCAAAGTAAGGATATATTAATAAGAGTTAAAATTATTAAAAAAAAAAAAATACAGAGTCATGATAAACAATAAAAGCTTTCCAAAGATTTTAAGCTGGAAGAATGTTAAATAAAAAAATCATGATGGGCTAAAGGAAAAAAAAAGTCCACGTCATTGAACTTTTTCTTGGAAAATTATTATATGAAACCTTGAATGTCATTTCTTTCTATTTCTATAGTTTCTTTTTTTCTGTAAGTATAAACCCTTCACAGAATGGAAAGTCATTAAATTAGTTCTTATGCATTTTTTTTTTTAGCTTCTAGAATATTAAAAATCTTTAGCATCGTGGGTATTTATTTCTATTTTTTTCATTTCCAACTCTTTCTTCTTTTATTCTTTTAACCTAAGGCTACAATTTTTTTTCTTTTTTTCAGTCTATATCATTTTTTTTCCTTTTCTTAAATAATTTGACATTATATCTGATGGAGAAAGATTTCATAGGAATAGAAATTATTTGACCATTTCTAATAAAGATAAGGTGAAATATGAATGCCAGAATCGAGAGGGAAAAAAAATGGCGAGTGAATTCATAGATGGATTATGAGGAGTTCGAAACTTTTTACTGCAATCTTTTTTCCATCTGCTATTCCATGGGTCAATGTTTATTTATTTGCTATTCTCTCCTAAGGTAGGACAAAAATGGGTTTAGAGAAAGTTCGATTTTTCAATAACCTGTTTTTATTTTTGTTTCTGAGTGGTTTAGGATTTCAGAATTTTTCCATCTGTGGTTCTTTTTTTTTATTTATTTCTTTTCTACTGGAGCTTATGAAAAGACAGAAATGGAAGAAGTAATCCACTTTAAAGATTAACTGTTTACTTTCTTGTGTGTTCCTAGCATTTTAAAAGAAGAAAAAAAAGTTGCTGGTACCATTCTGTTTTGGGCATTTCAGCCTAATGCATTGATATGATATAGTGGAAGAGTAAATAATTCTTAAGAAATATAAAAGGATGAATAGCTTTTTTTAAGTAGATGAATTACCGATTTGAAACCAGATATGCTTAATAATAAAATCACAATCCAACGGGTTTTCAAAATTATTATAAATAGAAAGATTAAATAAGTTTCGAATATTTCCGGACAGAAAATAGAATTTTGTGACTATTTGAAAGAAAGAAATATTTTTGGTATTTCTTGTTTACATTCTTTTTTTTTTTTTTAGTTGTTGATTATAGGCAGCTTTTATAGTTTTGCAGAAAAATAAAGTAAAAACTGTTTTATTCCTAAACCAGCATTATTCTTAAAATTAATAATTCTAATTGATTTATTTATTTAATATTTTTGAAAAATTGTGTTTTCATACATTGTCTAAAATAAAGTAATTTAAAGTTATAGATACTATTTAATACTCTCAAATATTTCTTGTTTCTCTCTATTTTCATCGCATACACACATGCAAAAACGTTTTTCGATTTTAGTATTATTTATTAGTCTTATGCTATAGCTATTTGTTAAATTAGAATGACATTTGTAGCAATATAATAATTTAAAGTCAAAATTTCTTGTATTTTCTTAATTTCTCAAAATTTCTTGTAATTTTTTTTCTTTTAACAAGTAATTTCTCATATTTTTATTTGATTAAATTAGTTTAATATTTAGAAAAACGTAGCTGTATATGAAATGTGTCATTTTAGATGTATAAATATCATATATTTTTGATTTTATGGCACTGCCTTGCAATGAGTTTTTTCCTGTATATGAAGGAATTCTTTTTCTGTTATTTTCTCTATTCCTTTTTTATATACCAAGAATAGTAGTAAGTATTTATGCACGACACTCATATTATTTTTTCAAATATATTTTGATTTTGGTATTAATTAAATTTTGCTAATAAACGATAAAAATTTAGAGAGACAAATGGTTTTCATAATCATAAATAGACAATAATAATAATAATTTACTGTTTCATTTAACTTTCAGAAATAATTTGTGAAAGCCGTGAATAAATATTATATTTCAAACATACAGAAAAATCTTTAGTTCTTTCTGATTCACAAATAAAAAAAATAAATCCAGTTAGGTTCCTGAATCAGAATAAAGAAGGAATTTTAAATCAATAAGGAATATTATTTTAGGAAAAGCATGGAAGACTGACAAATACCAAGAATATTCTTAACAAATCACACATTTTAAAAGATATAATGGTAAACAATATTCTGGAAAAAGAAATTGACCAGATAAATTACAGGAGTTTCACAGTTATCATCCTCATTTTTTTCATAAAGTATCATCTTGATTCCTTTATAATCCTGCGTCTGTTAATGAAGAACAGGGTGTTGGGGGAACCAGAGAAATGGCAATTGTGGAGACAGTGAAAAAGTGTCTTCATGGTGCACTCTGGGTAAAACTGAATCAGCAACGTCTCATGGTACTGAAATAGGCTCATGTCAAACACACCAAAATTTGTTATTTAGAAATTTAAATGCATCGTATGACTTCATTTTTATCGAATAGCAATAACTGAAATTATTCTTTAAGCTTATTAGTTATAGCTAACAATTCCTCAATACAGATAATACTTAAAATTTTAATTTCAAAATATGAAATCTCTAATTACAGAAACGTTTCTGCCAAAATAATTTTTAAAATTTTGCTATATTTTTTCACTGGCCACAAAATGGCAATGCTCCCAAAACGTATTCACCTTTGTTGATTGAACATTTTAATGCACCGTATGATTTTATATTTCAACGAATAACAATAAAAAATTATTATTTAAGCTTACTATTTATGCTAAAAATTCCAGAATAAAGTTAATACTTGAAATTCAAATTTAAAAATGTGAAATTTCTAACTACAGAAAGCTTTTCCCTACTACAATGCTTAAATGTTTGTCATATTTTTCCACTGGCCCCAAAATTTTAATACTCCAGAAACTTTTCCTCCTTTGTTATTTAGACATTTAAAGACACGGTATGATTTTAGTGTTTTAAACAAATAATAATATATACAATTATTACTTAGGTTTATTAGTTATGCTAATAACTCTTGAATAAAGATAATACTTAAAATTCATATTTAAAGAGGTGACATCTCTAATTACAGAAATCTTCCCCGACCACAATGCTCAGATTGTTACGTTATTTTTCAAGTGGCCCCGAAATTTTAATGCTCCAGTAACTTTTCATCCCTTGTTATTTAAACGTTTAAATACGTGGTATGATTTTATTTTTTATCGAATAGCAATAATTGAAATTATTATTTAGGTTTATTAGTTATGCTAGCAATTCCTGATTAAAGATAATACTTAAAAATCATATTTAACAAGTAATATAAAAATTGTTTTTTCAAAGTTAGTTCCTACTTTTTTTCACATTGCAGAAAGTCCTTTAAAATAAAGTTGAAATTTTCTTCTTACATCTGGCGCCATCTATTGGTAGATGCATGCAGCTTAAATCTAAAAAAAATTAATTAATTAAATTTAATTATTGAACTAATATTTGAAAAAAATGTATTAACATCAAGTGTCATCCACTACAATTTCAAAAAAATGTATTTGAACTTGAGTGGATGAATAAAAAGTATTTTATAAAAGTTTGAAAAATTCAACTATATATATATAGGGACAGTGTGAGCTAATAGTAGAAATTTAAAAATGTGAAAATTCTAATTACAGTAACCTTTCCTTTTAAATTGTTGCGATAATTTGCCGCTGGCCCCAAAATTTTATTGCTCCAGAAAGTTTTGCTGCCGAGGAGCTATTATTTCATGACATGCCGTTTCCGGTTTTTTCCCTCTGTGTGTTTCATTACAACTGTTCCGGCTTCGTGGTGCATCTAATAGAAGTGTCAGGGCACCGAGATGCGTCATCGATCAATGCGATAGCTTTCTGGCGATGAAAAATCCTGGAAGAAAGTGAAGATAGCCCCCCTCTGTTTTTCTGCGCCAAACCCTCTCATCCCCAATTATCCATCAAATTGTGAACCCTGCTGTCATTTCTGGTCTCCACCCAGATTACTTTCACGGTTCACTTTTAATAGATTTATTAGGAAGTGCGCAAACCCCCGCCAGGAAATTTTAATGGTTGTTATTATAGAGATGCACGACTGTTTATGATTTGAAAGTTAACTCCCTAAACGTTTTTAAATCTTGTGTAATCATATTGCATAAAAGATGTGTGCATTGGTTACGAAAAATAACAAACTTCGATAACATAATTTTTTTTTTTTAAATCCGCAATGAGTTTTTGTAGAATCAAAGGTTAATGATGGCTGCTGATAGAATCCAAATATATTGTTGGATTTTCTGGAAAATATATTTTGATTTATTTTTAATTTCATCATTTTGCTAATTTTTGAATAATGTTGTTTTGGATGCATCCCTTAGGCTTTTCAATTTTTTTAAAAGCATGTTATATATATATATATATATATATATACATGATATGAGCCTACATTTTATATTCATGTTTAACATGAACCCATTTCACTACCAATGGACGTTGAAGATTCAGTTTTACACAAATGGCACCATGAATGAAACTTTTCCACTGTCTCCAAACTTATGATTTCTCTATTTTCACCACCGTCATATTCTTCATTAACAGACGTAGGATTATAAAGGAATCAGGATGATACTTTATGATGATAACTATTCCTATGTATAAGACTATACTTTATGATGATTAAATTTCTGCAATTTATCTGCACAATTTTTTTTTAGAATGTTTTTCACCATTACATGTTTTAAAACGTGTGATTTCTTAAGAATATCTTGTTCATTTATCTGCCCTCCATGCTTTTATTTAAATAATATTCATAATTGAATTAAATTGCCCGTCTACATTTTGATTCAAGAACCTAATGGAAATTCTGTTCTTTAATTTTGTATCATAGAATTAAAGATTTATCTGTGTGATTGAGATATAATATTAATTGATATATATAATATAATATATGATATATATGATATATATAATATAAATATATATAATTGATTAATTTTTGAAATTAGACATAAAATTGTCAAAATAAAAGTTATAAAATTTTTCTAAGCATATAAACAGTAAAACAAATGTATTTACTAAAAAAAGCATGTTTAGGCACAAGTTTTTAACATGAAACAAGATTTTGGCGACATAGACTTCTTAAAGAATGTTACGAATTCTTGTACAACCCACGTTCATTAATCGCTAAATTATGCATTGTTTTGATTTTATTTATATTTGTTATACATATTTTGTGAAAAATTCATTTTTATTTCTTTTGATTTTATTTTTTAATAGTTTCTGAATTATGAAATTATATTTGAATACTTTGTATCTATTTAGGTTTTTAAAAATAATCAGTACATTGACGTAGAAGTGATAATAATTTTAAAGTATTCTCAAGAGATTTATAAGAATTCTGTTAATCTATTTACATACAAAAGAAGTTATTGATTAGACGTACAGATGAAATTAATAAATTTACCATTGCAAGTCATTTTGGCAATGTAACCTTATAATATG
Organism: Caerostris darwini; assembly: GCA_021605075.1. Lineage (NCBI taxonomy): Eukaryota > Metazoa > Arthropoda > Arachnida > Araneae > Araneidae > Caerostris > Caerostris darwini. Next base: position 19,259 of record BPLQ01011228.1, on the reverse strand, counting down.
AAAATTATGCAAATGTATTATGGAAATTTATTAAAACCATGAATTTTATTTAGTTAAAAATTTCTTTTTTTTATTTCTTTTAATTTTTTTAATATTTTTATTTTTTTTAATAGAAGAATGTTAAATAGATTCTTCATACCTTATATTTTTCAAAAAATTTTTAAATCTGTTTTTATTGAAATTCAACTGATTATAATTTTAAAATTTTCATGAAAAATATTTGAAATTTCTAACAGCATGGATAACACTAAAAAGTAAATCTTACGCAAAACATTTACTATGTTTTATTAATTACTGATTTAAATGATGTTAATAATTGATTTAACATCATTCTTCTTAATCAATAAATTTCCTTGTTTCGAAATTCTAGTGAAGTTAATCAAAAGGGTTTAATGTGCCATTTGATTTTATCTAGTTGAATTTCATTAAATCTATAACTATGAATGCAACAAATGATGCAAACCATGCCCCCTGATTGCTATTATTGGATGTGATTTGCATGATGATTATTTTTAAGTAACCTTAATTAATTATTGATTTAATTAATTTTATATGAAGAAACTTTACATAACTTTAGATTAAAGTTTTGCAGATAAGATTGTCTTACTTGCATTCATGTGTAAGAAAAAAAAAGCAACATATAATGTAGAATATATATTTTTTTTAGAGTTTTTTTTTTCTTTTTTGTCACAGTTTAATTACATTTATGTCTTCAAACTTCTTGACAAAGAATCATATCTATTGACTTATAAAGAAAGAATTTTAATGAGATATCTTATAATGAAAAAATTTTAATAAGCATTCATCTAATGAAAGAATTGCATAAAATGTGTGCTTAATTTTCTTATTGTTAAATAACAGAATAAATTCTTTTTCTTGATAACTATTGGTTATGAAAAAGCCCATTAAATATAATTTATGTCTTGTTGACAAATAATCATATCTGTTGACTTTTAACAAAATAATTGGAATAAGATATCTTATAATGAACGAATTTTAATAAGAATTCGTATAATGATAGAATTGTAATAAAATGTGTGTTTAATTTTCTTATTGTTAAAGAACAGAACAAATTCTTTTTATTGATAACTATTGGTTACGAAAAAGCCCTTTAAATATAATTTATGTTTTGTTGATCATTTTAAAGCTTACTTATAGTGAAGCTTAAATTTGTTAGATATAATTAACTCCTTAATGTTTAAACGAGCATTGATGGAAAAAAAAAACGTTTAAGCTTTATTGTTATTCCTGTAATGGTTTTTCTATACTATAAAATCCATACTGTATATACTGTAATATCCATAAAACATTTTATACAAATTTGAATTTTCCATTATAATATAATTTTAGTTTTGATCATTTTTTTTCAAAGTTTTCTTATTTTATATTATGAATTATGTAAATATCAACTACAAATTTAAAAATATATCTACATCTTCAATCTTTTTAAATTCAATGCAATTAACTTTAAGAAAATCCGTCTTAAGGCTTCCCTAATTTCTCAATGGAATAGACACTTTATCAGCATATGGTGTATCACCAATCAGGATGGAACAACTCATGATGTAGTCCATATTCTATCTGTAATTGTTTCAACCTGTGAAGGTCCCACAGACAATCACTAATTTCATGAGGTATCCTTATCTATGACATTGAATATCTGCTATCAGATTTGAGCGACAGGTTGTTCTCATTAGTACAAACACTAATTTCATGTAATATACTTAACTAACCACAGCACTGCTTATTTGCTGTCAAATTTTAGTGTTAGATTGTTATTATGTTCTTGTTAAAAACTATACATTCCTCTCTCCTGGGAATTTAATGCTGCAACTCTTCCTGTGGGAAAAATGCTACACTCTACAAGAGCAAGTTCATTTGAACTCTTCGATTGTTGTATTTTTGAAATATTCTACAGACTATAAAATAACAACATACTGTAATTACATACATTCGTCATCACGTTTATTTGTGACCGACTGCCTATAATGTAATGCATTCTAAACATAAAAATGACAAAAAAAATTCAATTTATGGTTATTAAAAAATATTTTCAACGGATAAGAAAATGATAATATCTATCAGAAAACATCTGACGAAAATTAAACTAATGGATGAGATATTTCTCTCTAAATTAAATGAGTTTTTCTTCTTATTTTCTGTAACAATTTATTATTTCTATTAGATTTTAAAGTACTTCGTAGCATGCGTTGAGGCGTTTAATAAATAAAAAAAGCGCGTGATTTGTTACATCTGGTTACATTAAATTTTTATTTGTTTTTCCTTTGTAAAATCTGTATTCAGTTTAGTTACTTTTTTTTACGTTGGAGAAAAATCAGTTAGAAAGAATAAAAATTAACCCTTACATTATTATAGAAATAAATTTAATATGCTCTGATATTTATTTATTTTTTTATTTAATAAAACTATCTTAGCCGTAATTATGACATTTATTTTTCCTCACATTTCACATTGTCCGTAATGATTTCAACGATTACATTTTTTAAAAAACCTAGATTATTCTGTTTCTGTAATTATTAAGGATTAATTATTTTTAAGTTAGTGAGAAACATTGATTTTTTTCCATTATTTAAAGCTTTGTTGTACTATTATGGATAGTAAAAACTTCATTAAATGTACTGTAAATCGTTTTCTTCTAATTATTTTTTTTGAATGGAAAATTAATTAGAAGAGGATATTGAAGCTATCCAATGGAGAGGTAATTTTCCAAACAAAATCAATAATAATCAATCTCTAAAATAAAATGCTCATTGAAAAGTGTTATTTAAGAATTAGTAGATTAAAAATATCCTTTCGGTTTTAATATTCTTACTGAGAGAAATGCATGTTAACAATATAAAACTTTTCATATTTATGGTACAGAAAAAAAAATTTGAATTAGGATTAAAATATTTCGTAATTTAAATTGTAGCATTCAGGTTGTTCAGCGCGATTGTCATCGAGAATTCAGATTTATTTGAGAACTCCCAGCTTTATTTACATACGCACAAACATCGCCCACATACAATTAGATACTGACAATATTCAACACATTTGAAGACATATAATTATAGATTCGTGGAAGGATTCCACTTCTGAACCAAAAACCCGATATCAGGTACGCGCGGGATGCCCAAAAGATATTGTCTTTCCGAGTGAGAATCTGTAGGTCAACAAATACGCAGTGTTGCGTTAAATATAATTTCTCTCGGGATGAGAGATTAGAAACCAAACGTGGGTGATAGTCTTGGGTGATAGTCTCGTGGTTTACTGATAATTTATTCTGAACACTAATTATGAATTAATATTAGTTACAATATACACATATATAGATGAGATGATTACTCTTCAATTTTTAATATATATAATTATAAAATATTAAAAATATTATAAATAGACATATCAGTGTGAGAACTATTTTCATTTAAATTTATTAGTAATGTATTGGAAGAATATAACATATAAACAGAGTTCGGCAATTTAAAAGATATCTCTACTAATTGCAATATAGTAATAACTCTGATCTAATTAGAAATAAAATCGAACAAGAGAAAAACTTATCTATTTTTAGAAAAAAAGATATTTCCGTGCTGTTATAAGATTTTTGAAAAAATGTTATTATGATTTTTTTCTGAGTTAAACACCTGTTGGTTACTAGTCGATCATAAGTAACTTTGTATTAAAATTACATATGAGCATTTTCCTTTACGTCACTACATATGTCTTCATATTATCAATAAGGTATTTTATAATTTCATCACTTACAAGTTTTGGTTTCATGAAAAACCCGAAAATACGTGTGTGCCTGCGGATAATGTCTTCCATGGTAAAACCAGAAGGAATTTCAAGGATAATTGCTTCGTAATTTCATGTCGTATTCGACAATGATCCATTACCTAGGAAGTCAAATTTTCAATGTTAGATTTTTTTATTACATTACTCTTTCTTCGTGGTAATAACCGGAAATAAAACATCTTCTTTCTTGTATGCCAATTAGTTAGGTTTTTTTTACACCAGTTAGTTAGGTTTCTTGTGTGCCAGTTCGGTTTCTTGTAGGCCAGTTAGTAAGGTTTATTGTATGTCAATTAGTTAGGTTTCTGTATGCCAGTTAGTTAAGTTTCTTGTATGCCAGTTAGTTAGGTCTCTTGCAAGCCAATTAGTTAGATTACTTTTCTACCAGTTAGGTTACTTGTATGCCAGTTAGTTACGTTAATTGTATGACAGTAAGTTAGGTTAATTGTATGTCTGTTAGGTTACTTGCATGCCAGTTAGTTAGGTTATTATATGCCAGCCAGTTAGGTTACTTGTATGCCAGTTAGTTAGGTTATTGTATGTCAGTTAATTATGTTACTTGTATGCCAGTTAAGTATTTCTTGATAATCCTTTACTTGTGGTTTGCCATTAAACCACAAGGAGAGGATTAATGTAATTTATATTGGCAGAATTAATTGAAACAGACTCATTATAAAAATACCTTGTAATATATATGATATTCAAAATTATATTTCAACTTAATTGGTATTCTATATTAATTTTCCTAGATATATTTTGTTAGACTTAAATTTCGCTTAGAGAAATTCCCTCTTGAGTAACTGAAAGCCCCATTGTATCAAAACTAAACTATTCTTCGAATGTTTGAAGAAGATTACCGGATAAAATTTAATTATGTTAATGGTTGAATAAAAGATACTTGTAATTTCTCAAGATTCGGAGATATTTATGTAATGCTGTGGGGATAGTAATTAACAGTAGAATTGTTTTAGAAGAATAGATAGAATTGTTTTAATTATTGAATGACTTGAGGAATTTCAAATAATTTAGGGTACTGATTGACAAAATAATTAATTTCCAAATCATTGACTACTTTTATTTAAGAAATATCTTGGCATGTATAATACATAAATAAAAAACTCGCCATTTGAAATTAATTTATTGAACTCAATGAAATCTTTTTTAAAATTGTGTTTCAATAGAAATTTAGGTAGTTAAAATTAATTTATTGTCTACAGAAACTAGGTGTCTCAGTGATAATGCATGACAACTAGTTCCCAATTCTATTAATAGATGTGCAACAATCAGTGCTTGGAAAAAGCGAATGGACTAATTGGAGGTTGTGATACTGAAAATCTGACTTCTACGGAAAGAAATAGTTATTAAACCATTCTTGCTTTGATTTGTCGCTCTACGGTCATTTTTTTCACACATTAGGCTAATTAGACCGTGACCTACTGTTTAACGTTTATTCCGAATCAACAAACCTCCATGCCACTGCCAGGATTCTAACCTGTAGTCTGTGGTACCAAAGACTAGACTGCTAGCCATTTGGCCATCAGTCAGCTCCTATCTGCCTTGAGAGTCACTTTAGAGAATCATTACTTAACATAAAACATAATATACTCTTTTAACAATAAAGAAAAGTATTTTTAAGTAAAATGATAAATATACATTACAATTATATGCTCAAAGCAAAAAAATAAATTATATTTATTTAAAAAATTTTATACGAATATTTTATGTTTATTTTCATAATTTACTTTAAAAAATAAAAAAAAGGAATAAGTAGTTTCTTAATTTATTTTCAGAATAAAATCTAAAATCAAAATTCTCTAGAGTAATGAAAATATTAAACAATAAGTAATTTTTAGAAAAAAAAAGTAATTACATAATCTACATTTATTCTAAAAATATTTTTAAAAGTATAATATAAAATTTAACAAAATGTTAGGGAAATACTTTTTTCTTTTAAACCAACATGATAAAATTTCTAGATTTAAATTCAGTAATTTATTTAAATGAACATAACTAAACTAAACTTTTGTTGCACTATACTTAGCGTTTGCCATTAACTTGATATTTAGTATACCGGAGAAATAAAAAAATATATATTTAATTTAAAATGTGTTTTTGATAATAATTATAAGCGACTGGAAGTTAAAAGATTAAAAATTAATTAGTTAAAAAAGACTTATAAGAATTAAAAACCATAGACCAAAAAATAGGTGAAAATGTAAGACGAATGATGCATGAAAAATGAATTAAGTATTGTAAGTAAAATAGGGAAAAAATATATTTATAATATTTCAATTAGTTCCTTTATTTAAAAAATATATTTATAATAATAGTAAAACATAATTTAAATATAATTTATGTTCTTAAATTATTAAAAAGCTTATTCGTTATATTATGTTAGATTTATTACAATATATAATTAACTATAAAAAAGCGGTGCCAGATTGTCCTGTAGAAAGGATTGTTTAACAACTGTCCATTAGATTTAAAGGCTTGGATACGACGTCTGCTGTGTGGTCGAATGTCCAGGACCACCAACCTAGTTCTATTGTATTGGTCTTCTGGCAATATCCAATATACCAAGTTACCCTTCTTATTTGAAGAGTCTTTGTAAAGACTCTCCAAATAAGAAGGGTAACTTGACCAAAATTTGATCAGAATTATGTGAAACAAAAATTTGTACAAAACTTTGAGAGATTAGAACTTGAGTAGAGCTGTGAGAAAGCAGAAGTGTCATGTATACAACTCAGTGTGTAATTGTGGATAGTCTTTTGATAATTGTTACAGTGTTAATATTTATGCTTTGTAAATGTGAATTGAAATGTCTTGGTTTTATATTTCCTTAAATTACAACGCATCTACAAATATCTATTTCACCACATCAACATTAATAACCCATGTTGCCCAAATTCATTCTGCAATGTTTGAAGAAAGGTCCCAAACAAGAGAAATAAAGTTAAATAAAGAAACTGTGGTAACGTTTGTTGACACAAATAGTTTCGTCAGACCGTTACGAGAAGATGTATCCAATAAAATGGTTAGGACTCCGAATTTTTCTAATCAACAAATAGTTTTATTGCAATTGGGAAATTCCAAGTAAGGGATCTTTTAAAAAAAAATTACTATTGGCGGAAATAATTTCATTTTGACGTGGCATGGGGTGTCAACATCTTAGCTAAGATCTCAGGCAATTATAAGAGCTTAATATATTAGATAAGGCCTAATTTGAAATCATCATTATTGTTAATTAAGTTAGCAAAAATGGAACAAAGACATGGTTAATGTATATAACCTAATTAAACCTGAACAATGAGGTTAAATTTTGTCTTGTTAGTGATACACTGGTAAAAATATAAACCTACAGATTTGGTATCTTCATATAAACCAGATAAAATTGAAACTATTGATGTATATATGAGAACTGTGTCAAAAGTGGTCAACATGTATCTTACACATGTTTGAAAGTTGCCTAAAGCAAGAAATGGTTTTAAATTATTATTTAGATATTTTATTGCAGCTTTAAAAATCACGTTTTGATTTATTGAAAAAGAGGATCACAACAAAGAAGTCGTTTTCCATTATAATGAATGCATTTTAAGATAATTCAACTGCATTGGAAGTAGGGCTATCTAGTGTAGATGATGAGCATTAACTTCTAAAAAGAGAGTTATAATTCAGTTTCAAACAAGCATCATCAAGCATTTAATAAGTAACTATGTTATTAAAGCTATTCGAACATAAATTTAGGATTTTGTGAATACAAACAAAGATTATTTTGAATTTTTATCATATAAAACAGAAAATTACAAAAAAGTTTGACATTTCACATGACGGAAATTAAACGTACTCGACACATGCAATCTGGAAATAAATTTGATTTTATTGCTATTTTTCATCAATACACTGAAAAGTATTCTTGTAGTGTTTTGATGGTTTTCGTGGTCAACCGAAACAGATGAATGGCGATTGAATCTTTTAGTATAATATCATGAGCGGAAGACCTTGTGTCACCCTTATTTGACAACCTATAGGACCAGACCGATCAACTCGTTTCAAGTTGCTCGAATTCAAGTCTAGAGAATGAAGTCATTGAATTGAAAGATATCAAAATAGAAAAGAAAATTATCTCTAATAGACGCATTCACAAACGTTCTAGGAACGAGGGGACAGTTTTGTATTGTTTTGCTTTTTATATTTGAATTTAGATTTAGTGCTTTAATTTTGGATATTGCAATTTTGTAGTGTGTTTAAAAGTACCTGTGGTCATCATTATCATTTCATGATGGCCGAATTTGTAGAATTTTATTACAATGCATAATTACGCACAGGAGAGTGGTACCAGGATGTTTGCTAGATATGATCGTTTTAAAACTCCCAATTCGATTTAAATATCATAAAAATCTACTGCCAGATGTCTTCCATGTGATGATGACACATGGTCAATGGTCTATGAATACCGATGTAGATCTATGCAGGGCTTTAAGAATTAAGAACTAGGATATAACTTCGAGAAATTAAAACTTGAGAAGAAATGTGTGTAAACTGAATTGTGATGTCAAATAGAGAATTTTGTGTGCAGCTGTGGATAGTCTTATGATAGTTGTTATAATGTCAATTGTTGTGCTGTGTTAATATGCATTAAAGGTGATTCAAAAGGAAAACCTCTTTTTCCTTTAAATTCCCTTAGAAACCACTGACATTTTACACTATCATACCTACACGCATATAATTTGATTTATTATTCAAAATTAGCATTATAAATATACTAATTTCGATTGCTAACTATTGAATTAGATGATTTCCTTTTTAAAGTTTGTAACAAGTTAATAATAATAATAATAATAAATAATAAATCCAATTACATCTAAAATCATAGCACTAATTTTTGATTATTGTTAATAATTAAGAGCTTGTATTAAAAAATATGATCTCACAATAAAATATTTATTTTCTTCTAGTAATAATAAAATGTAAAAACGATAAAAGAAAAAGACTAAAATGCTTTCATTTCAAGAAGAAATGTATAGTCTAGTAATTCCAATATTCATATTTGTAAAAATAAGCGAATATTAATGCTCGCTGACTGCTTACTTACAAAATGAATTTTTTATTCCTAGAATAATTTTATAAGGATGGGTTTGAATTTAACGTAATGCATTAAATAAAACTTGATCACTTTACATGTTTGTTTTAAAAAAGAAAAGAATAATTATCTGAAATAAATATATTCAGCCTTCACTAAATTTTTTTCAAATAAAACAACATATTTAAATATAACATTAAAGAAATAAAATTTAAGTTGTATACTAACAACACGGAATAATAATAAAAAATAATAAAGTAATAACAAATAATAAGAAAAATTTAAAACCAATGCAGTTTAAAAATATTTTTCACTGAAAATTGCTGTTGTCTTAATGTCATGAAAGTAACATAAATAAAAACTTGAAAATTTCAACGAATAGAGCCAACTGGAATCGTTTGAGTCAAATTTATTGCATTGCTACAAAAAATAAAATATACTTTGATCATTATAAAAACGTAAATTGCTCTTTGCCAGTACAAAAAAGAAAAAAATTCATTTTGAACATTACAAAAAAATGTAAAAATATATGCGATAATTCCTTCCTTGCCTACAAAAAACAAATCAATGAAAGTATTTTCAACTATAAATAGTTAAGCACTTTCAGTTCAAGATATGAAATAATATTTTTTTTAAGAACAAAATATGCATAATTTACAATTAAAAGTTTTCAAGATCTCAATAATTTTTTCACAACAACTAAAAAAATTTTTTGTTAAACATTTATTTTGATAGACATATATAAATAATTCTAAATATTGTTTGCATTTTTAATCAGATTTTGTATATAAGAAGTGCAACAAATGAGAGAAAGTTATTTTATATTAAAAAAAAGGCATTTGAATGGATATTAAAAAATATACTTGTAATGTTTACATTTTCTACTAAATTTAGAACTTTAATTTAGAAAAACTTATTTTAATTTTAATGCATAAATGTTTTAGTTAGTTGTAAAACAATTAAAAACTTGGAAATTTCAAAGAAAAAAAGAAATTTGAGTCAGTTGGAATCATTTGAGACGAATTTCCAACATTACAACAGAAAGTAAAATATACTTTGATCATTACAAAAACGCAAAATGTTCTTTAGTTATTACAAAAATGAAAAAATGCACTTTAATCATTAGAAAAAAATGAAAAATATATGCACAATATAAATATATGCAAATATAAATATAATCCCTTCCTTGCCTGCAAAAACAAATCAATGATAGTATTTTTAACTATAAATAGTTAACATTTTTAGTTGAAGATATAAAATATTATTTTTTTAGGAATGAAATATGCGTAATTCCACAATTGAAAGTTTTCAAAATCTGAATAATTTCTTCACATCAACAAATACAGTTTTTACTAAACTTTTATTTTCATTACTGACATACATAAATAATTCTAAATATTGCTTACAATTTATTAATTATATTTTGTATATAAAAAGAAGATTGAAAATTATTTTATATTAAAAAAAAAGTAGATGCATTTAATATGTATTGAAAAGGACATTAAAAATATATACTTGTAATGCTTACATTTTCCAATAAATTTAGAATTTTAATTTAGCAAAACTTATTTTAATTTTATAGCATTTTAAGTTAAACATATTCTACGGCAGAATGGGTAAAATGCTATAAAATAACTATATAATTAGATAGGTCATGATGGCCAAGTGACTAGAATACCATGTATGGCCATGGATATTTGTAGTAGTTTGGAATCCACTTTAGCTTTAAGCTGTAGTTACCGGCTTAATATGGCTTTGGGCGTAAGGCTGGCAATCATTCCCCCGTAAAAAATCAGCGTCCCGGAGCCAAGTCAGACTTCTACATACGGATGCTCCATCACAACAGAAGCTGTCCCCACCTTTTCATTTTTCCATGAGACCACATGACCTAGATGCTGATGTCTGCCAAGGGGGATTAGAAACAACATATAATTAGATAAAATATTACTTTTGATTCTTATGTTATCGCAATTATAACCAAAATTAAATTAAACAATATATTATGATGGCAGGATAAAAATATATCATTTAATGACCTTTTGTATCAGCGTATAAATATTCAAATAGTTTTGCTTTCGATTTAACTAATTTTTTTTTTTTGTATTTATTGGATAGCCTGTAACTCTAAAAAATCAAAATTGATAGCTTTTTTCTTAAGCAATATTTAAACTGTACCTATTATATCACGGAAGCAAGAATGTTTCAAAGAAAAAAAAATTCTGATTTTTACACAATTGTTAGAAAAAGGAAACACAAAAATTAAATATCTTTGTTTCTATGTGCCTCAGTAGAATATCCTTTATTGAAAAAGAGGGAACAAAAGGAAAGCATAAAGGACAATTGTCAAATAAAAAGTTTTTTTTTCGACCCATTGCAACTGTTGGAAATAAGGTCCTTGTGAAATTCACTTTGACCAGCAGTGTTTTTTTTTGTCCTTTATTTTTTTTATTCTCTTATTTGTATCAAAGTAGTTTAGTATAGGAGCTGTTTTTATCTTTGAAAGTTATTTGTTGAAATTTGTAGCTTTTCTTTTTCATAACACACAATTCTTTTCTTTTTTTCTTTTTTACTTATCAAACTGTTTAGATTCTATTCCATAACAATTTCGACACCTCGTTTTAGCCTGGGGAGAAATGATTCAAAGGAAACAGTATTTCTTTCAAGAATTACTTTTTTTTAGTTAAGGTACATAGTAAGGTTTTAAAGCTCTTACACCAGATTTTTAGTTATCAGTTAAGAAACTTTGAATATATTTCTATTCGTTAACGTTATATTTTTTGTAAAAGTTTTTAATATAAAATATTTCGAAAATATTTATTATAAAATAGTTATTAATTAGCTAGCTATTAATAAATATTTAGCTAATTATGAAATATTTATGAAGTATTTAGCTAATTATTAGCTATTAATAAATATTAAGGTAATTATTAATTAGATACTTATTTTATAGTTTGGTTTTCATCTCAATTTATTAGTATTTTTTATTTTCAGGAATACCCAACCTCCAGTGTTACACAAATTAATTGTAATGCAATTAAAACATTTTATCTGATAAATTATTGTAAAGTTCTCAAAATTCAAGACTTCGAATGTTATTTATGTGAAAGATTTTGAAAAAAAAAAAAAAAAAATGAAAATTTTAAAAGAAGAACGGAAAAAAGGTTTTCCTTAAATGAACTATATTTTCTTATGCAAATAGGTTTTTAAAACTTCTAACTAATATAAAATTCTTATAAAAGTGATTATGTATCTTTTATTTTCGACTGTTAATTTCAAAATTTTTACTATTACTGACCCAAGTCAGACTTCTACCTACGGGTACTCCATCACAACAGAAGCTGCCCTCACCTTTCCCTCTTTCTATGAGACCACATGGGTCCTTGGACTTGTCCTAGATGTTAGTGTCTACAAAGTGGGATAAGGAACAACATATATTTAGATAAAATATTAATTTTGATTATAACCGAAATTAAATTAACAATATATTATGATGATAGGATAAAAATATATCATTTAATGATCTTATTATCAGCGTATAAAAATTAAAATAGTTCTGTTTTTCAATTAAATCATTTTTTTAAAATCTGTATTAGACAGCCTGTCTTTCTAAGACTTTTGGAAATCTTTAATCTTATATTATGACAATTATAATCGAAATTAAATTATCAACATAATATAATGGTAGGATAAAAATATATCATTTAATGATCTTACTATCAGCGTATAAAACTTCAAATTGTTCTGCCTACTATTTAAGTATTTTTTAAAAAAATATTTATTAGATATTTATTACTTTTGGAAATCTTGAATCAAAATTAAAGACTGTTTTTCACGAAATTTTTTAACTGTACTTATTATATCATGGGAGCAAGAATGTTTCAAAGGAAAAAATATTTCTGATTTTTACACAATTGATAGAAAATGGAAACTCAAAAATTAGATATCGCTGTTTCGATGTGCCTCAGTAGAATATTCTTTATTGAAAAAGAGTGAACAAAAAGAAAGCATAAAGGACAATTGTCAAATAAAAAACTTTTTTTTCCACCCATTGCAACGGTTGAAAATAAGGTCCTTGTGAAATTCACTTTGACCAGCACTTTTCTTTTTTTCCTTTATTTTTTTTATTCTGTTATTTGTATCAAAGTAGTTTAGTATAGGAGCTATTTTTATCCTTGAAGGTTATTTGTTGAAATTTCTAGCTTTTCTTTTTCATAACATACAATTCTTTTCTTTTTTTTTTTTCTTTTTTTTTACTTATCAAACTGTTTAGATTCTATTCCATAACAATTTCGACACCTCGTTTTAGCCTAGGGAGAAATGATTCAAAGGAAACAGTATTTCTTTCAAGAATCACTTTTTTTTAGTTAAGGTACATAGTACAGTTTTAAACTCTTACACCAGATTTTCAGTTATCAGTTAAGAAACTTTGAATGTATTTCTATTCGTTAACACATATAGTATATATATTTGCTGTAAAATTTTTTAATATAAAATATTTCGAAAATATTTATTAATTAGGTACTATTAATAAATAATTAGCTAATTATTTAATATTATTCATCTAATTATGAAATATTTATTAAGTATTTAGCTAATTATTAGACGTAGAGCAGACAACCGTAAAAAGTCAGCGTCACGAACCCAAGTTAGACTTCTACCTACGGGTGCTCCATCACAACAGAAGTTGCCCCCACCCTTCCCTCTTTCCATGAAATCACATAGGTCCTTAGACTTGGTCTAGATATTGATGTCTACGAAATGGAATAAGAATAACATATATTTATATAAAATATTAATTTTGATTCTTATATTGTTATTGTAATTATAACTGAAATTAAACTAAAAACATATTATGATGGTATCATAAAAATAATATCATTTAATGTTCTTCTGTATCCGTATACAACTTCAAATAATTCTGCTTTCTATTTAAAACATTTTTTTTTAATATTTAATAGATAGCCTGTCACTCTAAAAAATCTCGAATCAAAATTGAAAACTTTTTTCTTATGCAATATTTTAACTGTAGCTATTATATCACGGAAGCAAGAATGTTTCAAAGAAAAAATATTTCTGATTTTTACACAATTGCTAGAAAAAGGAAACTCAAAAATTAAATATCGTTGTTTCGATGTGCCTCAGTAGAATATTCTTTATTGAAAAAGAGTGAATAAAAGGAAAGCATAAAGGACAATTGTCAAATAAAAAACTTTTTTTTCGACCCATTGCAACTGTTGGAAATAAGGTGCTTGTGAAATTCACTTTGACCAGCACTTTTTTTTTCCTTTATTTTTTTTATTCTGTTATTTGTATCAAAGTAGTTTAGTATAGGAGCTGTTTTTATCCTTAAAAGTTATTTGTTGAAATTTGTAGTTCTTTTTTTTCATAACTGACAATTCTTTTCTTTTTTACTTATCAAACTGTTTAGATTCTATTCCATAACAATTTCGACACCTCGTTTTAGCCTGGGGAGAAATGATTCAAAGGAAGCAGTATTTCCTTCAAGAATCACTTTTTTTTTATTTAAGGTACATAGTAAGGTTTTAAAACTCTTACACCAGATTTTTAGTTAACAGTTAAGAAACTTTGAATATATTTCTATTCGTTAACACATATATATTTTTTATAAACATTTTTAATATAAAATATTCCGAAAATATTTATTATAAAATATTTATTAATTAGCTAGCTATTAATGAATATTTAGCTAATTATTTAATATTATTTAGCTAATTATGAAATAGTACTTAGCTAATTATTAGTTATTAATAAATATTATGATAATTATTAATTAGATACTTATTTTATAGTTTGGTTTTCATCTCAATTTATTAGTATTTTTGATTTTCAGGAATATCCAACCCTCCAGTGTTACCCAAATTAATTGTAATGCATTTAAAACCTTTTATCTTATAAATTATTGCGAAGTTCTCAAAATTCAAGACTTCGAATGTTATTTATCTGAAAGATTTTGTAAAAAAAAAAGGAAAAATTAAAAAAAAAGAAGGGAAAAAAAGGTTTTTCCTAAATGAAGTATATTTTCTTATGCAAATAGGTGTTTAAAGTTTTTTAACTAATATAAAATTACACAATTTTTACTGTCACGGACCCAAGTCAGACATCTACCAACGAGTACAGACTCCATCACAATAGAAGCTGCCCCCCACATTCCCCTCTTTCCATGAGACCACATGGGTCCTTGGACTTGGCCTAGATGTTGGTGTCTACCAAATGGGATAAGAAACAACATATATATATAGATATAATATTAATTTTGATTCCTATATTATGACAATTATAACTAAAATTAAATTAGCAACATATTATGATGGTAGGATAAAAATATATCATTTAATGATCTTATTATCAGCATATAAAAGTTCAAGTAGTTCAGCTTTCCATTTAAATAATTTATTTTTATATTTTTAGACAGTCTATCACTCTAAGAAATCTTGAATCAAAATCGAAAACTTTTTTCTTATGCAATATTTTAACTATACCTATTATATCACGGAAGGTGGAATGTTTCAAAGGAAAAATATTTCTGATTTTTACACAATTGTTAGAAAAAGGAAACTCAAAAATTAAATATAGTTGTTTCGATGTGCCTCAGCAGAATATTCTTTATTGAAAAAGAGTGAACAAAAAGAAAGCATAAAGGACAATTGTCAAATAAAAAACTTTTTTTTCGACCCATTGCAACTGTTGGAAATAAGGTCCTTGTGAAATTCACTTTGACCAGCACTTTTTTTTTCCTTTATTTTTTTTATTCTGTTATTTGTATCAAAGTAGTTTAGTATAGGAGCTGTTTTTATCCTTAAAAGTTATTTGTTGAAATTTGTAGTTCTTCCTTTTCATAACTCACAATTCTTTTCTTTTTTACTTATCAAACTGTTTAGATTCTATTCCATAACAATTTCGACACCTCGTTTTAGCCTGGGGAGAAATGATTCAAAGGAAACAGTATTTCTTTCAAGAATCACTTTTTTTTTAGTTAAGGTACATAGTAAGGTTTTAAAGCTCTTACACCAGATTTTTAGTTATCAGTTAAGAAACTTTGAATAAATTTGTGTTCGTTAACACATATATTTTTACAAAAATATATAATTTTATATATTTTTAAAAATATATTTTTAAAAAAATATATAATTTTAGAATATATGTTTTTATATAATTTTACAAAAATATCTAAAATTGTTTAAAAAAATATTTCGAAAATATTTATTATAAAATAACAATTAATTAGCTACTGTCAATAAATATTTAGCTAATTATTTAGTATTTAGCTAATTATGAAATATTTATTAAATATTTATTAATTATTAGCTATTAATAAATATTTAGCTAATTAATAGCTAATAATAAATATTTATTAAAGTGAAATAATAAAAATTTATTTAATTTAGAAAAAAAGTATTTTTTTCCTTAGGCATAGAGGCATACTTTTGAAGCATACCTAAAAGATTTAATTCTTTATAAAATGTAATTTTCATATTTTCTAACTAAAGTTTTCTCTGAAATTTTCGTCCATAGTCATAATAGGCATTATTATTTAATGAAAACGTATTTATATATTGAATAATCATACTATTAAATTACAATTTTTAATAAGTGTATTAATGAAATTAAATAAAAATAAATTATTATGTTATCAATTTGTTTGCATGAGTTCCAATTTCTAGAAGTGTTAATAATTTTTTTAATATTTTTCCCCTGAATTTCCTCATTAAACACAATTAAAGCATTGAAATATCTTTGGAATTCTTTTTAATTGTCTCTGAAGAATAATAACTTTCAAATAAGACTTAGGTGTTTCCCTCAAACTTACATTTGTAGACTACAAATTCATTTTTAAATGGAAAACTCAGTTATTTTTTTGAAACAAATTGTGGAGAAATGTCTGAGATATTTTAATCTGCAAACTTCCTTATTATCTTTAACTCATTAATAAGTTTTAGGGAATTGCGTGTATATTTTTTCACCTATGCTTACTATTATTGAAGAGACTTTAAATTTAGTAAAAAATAAACAATTGCCATAAAGTACCAGTAAGTATAAAATAAATACAAACAATGTTATTCGTTTTGTTTTTCCCCCACTAATATGTATTTATGATTTGTATAAGAAGCTGGAATTTCATTAAAGTACAAAATATTTCACTTACATTTAAATGTGCACAGTTCACAAATCTTAAAAAATATGGTGACAATTTATCAGGACGTATAATGTTGATCAAACACGTTGTCTGTTTATTACAGATGATTGACTAGTGAATATTACTATTTAATAGAAAAAGAACACTTATAGATTATGCGGATAAACATTTATAGATTATGCGGATAAACATTGAATAATTTAAGTTCTGCATATTAGTCTTGTTCGATGTCTTCAAGTTCAGCATTCATTATTCGTTATACTTACATAACATACCTACAGGCCAGTCAATATCACTCACTTCTAGATATAGTATGTTAGTTATCGAGTTTATATGAAAAAATATTGTCAGTGACAATGTAATGGTCTATATTGTTCTTAATAACTGTTCACTTAACAATAAGGATTGGAAAATATTATTTGCTTCTGTAACAATTCTGCATGGTATTTTTATAGCATGCTTTCTCATGTTTTTTTATTCATTTTATTATAATCTAAATACATGTAGATATTTAAATTTTAACTAAATTTATAAATTAGAATTAAATTAAATTAAATTTTGATAAACTAGAATGAAATTATCAACAAATAAAAAATAATATATTAAATATTTAATGTATATAATTATTGGCCCTTAAAAACAATTATTGAGGATGATCATACACAGATATAAATATCTATATTGCATAATTACTAAAAAAATATCCTTTAAATCTTTTTTTGATAAGATAGAAATTTCCAAACTGCAATTAAATTTACAATATAATATAATAAATAAAATAAAATTAAATTTGTAATATATGATAATGTACATCTACAAATGGTTTCTAGATTTGAAAATAATAGTTTGTAACTGTATTAAAACTAAGTTAAATATATCATATGTCGATTTTTTAAATTTAGAAATGCCAAATACAGAAGCCTCAAATTTAGTTAAAATTATTTATACTGAAGTATTTCTTTACTATCATAAATTTAACTCCACAAATGAATGTTTAGTATAGATATGTTTATTTTTCTTTATTTTTATTATAGCATATAAATCAAAATTTATTATAATCCGTAAATTTTAGACGTAAATATTAAAAATAATAATGTAATAAATAGTGATTATTATGTTAAGAATTTTTAAGCAAATATTACGCTAATTCATATTACATAATTTAGATTTAAATCCTTCGCAGTAAAAGAGGGAATATATTCGAAAGCTATTCAAAAATATTCGCTTATATATTCGAATCATACTTCTATGAATCTGAGTAAAGATGAATATTTGTATATGCAACTACATCTGTATACATTTAAAATATTAATGGTTTGACAACATTGCCATATAAACTGCTACATATATATTTTCCTTTTTCGTGTTAAATATAAAAGCAAAACATTGGAGAATGTAAACAGTCTTTTGAATTGGATTTATCAGCAAGCTTATTCTTTGAACTGGATATAGCTTATGAACTTCTACGCGAGTATAAATCACATCTTTTTTTATTTTGATTCTGTTGATCTTCTTGTAAAAAAAAAAGGAACGCTACCTAAACAGCATTTTCCTTCTTGGACAATGTTGCCCCAAGAGACACTACATATTGATGTTCAATCCTCATGAGGATTTTTCCCTTGTTTCTTTGTTCCTTTTATTCTGGGGAATTTAGCATTTCTTTCTGCTTGTCTTTTGTACCGAGTTGGAAAAACTTTGTTTCGAAAAGCAAAGGCTCTCTCTTGTTTTTGTCGGAGCAAGTTCTTTTGCATTAATGCGATATGAATTTATTGCATACCATAAATTTTGTTGAATAAGTTACGAATTGTTAACTTCCTTTTATTTAAATTCGTGAATTGGTCCTTAACATTGCATACTTTTGTCACGAATGGAATATTTATTATAAATTGACGAGCTTAATCACGTAATTATGAAAAAAATTATAAAAAATATTTAGCTTTATGAACCAATGTTCAAAAACGAGGTTATTTTAAGTAATAACGGGGCATGAATGGCCGAGTGGCTAGCACTCTCGCACTCGGTACCACATATAAGGGGCGCTAAATAAGCACATGGGCTCGAGTCATGGCGGTTCCATGGATGTTGTAATGGTTCGAAATCCCCTTTAAACCGTAGGTCCCGGTCTAACAGGATCGTAGAGCGTTGCGGGGGTACTGTTAATCTGCGTGCGTGGCTTCACTTCAAGCTACACGCATCTCCTGGGTTGTGCTAAGTGAGTAACGTCGCGCCTGC
>BPLQ01011225.1:355268-374453 GCA_021605075.1 Caerostris darwini | reverse complement strand
GAGAAAAGTAATTGTCGATTAAAGATATTCTGTTAAATCAACTATCTTCACAGACTTTAAGATTCGACATTAAAGACCAATACGTAGCGTAAGGAAATTTTTCTAAAGCACTATTATTTAATTATTACCTGTGTTCTGATTGAAAAAAATATAGGCAATTTCCTATTATAATGGCTTTTTTAAAAAAATCAAGGACCCTTTCTTCTAGAAAATGGAATTATACACTGAAGTGACAAAAGTCATGGGATAGCAATATGCAAATTTTCAGATGGCAGTAGCATCGCGTAGAACAGGTATAAATGCGCAGTGCTTTCGCAGAAACTTTCATTTCTGCTCAAGTTATTCATGTGAAGAGGTTTTGACGTCATGATGACCGCACGACGGGAATTAACAGACTTTGAACGCGGAATGTTAGTTGGAGCTAGACGCATGGGTCATGCCATTTCGGAAATCGTTGGGGAATTCAACATTCCCAGATCCACTGTCAAAAGTGTTATGCCGAGTATGAAATTTCAGGCATAACATCCCACCATGGACAGCGCAGTGGTCGACTGCCTGCATAACGACCGAGATCGGCGACGTCTGCAAAGAGTCGTAATTTAACAGACAAGCAACACTGCGGCAAATAACAGCAGAAATCAATGTGGGACGTACAAGGGACTTGTCTGTTAGAACTGTGCGGAAAAATTTGGCTTTCTTGGGCTATTTCCAGCAGAAGACCGACTCGAGTGCCTTTACTGACAGAACGACATCGCTTGCAGCGACTCGTGGGCACGTGAGCATATCGGTTGGTCCCTAGATGAATGGAAAACGGTGGCCCTGGTCCGATGAGTCACAATTTCAGTTTGGTAAGAGCTGATGGTAGGGTTCGAGTGTGGCGCAGGCCCCACGAAGCCATGGACCCAAACTGTCAGCAAGGCACTGTTCAAGCTGGTGTAATGGTGTGGGCTGTTTTTCATGGGCATGGACTTGGTCCTCTGGGTGCGACTGACCAAACATTGACTGAAATGCTTATGTTCAGCTACTTGGAGATCACTTGCAGTCATTCATGGACTTCATGTGCCCAAACAAAGATGGGATTTTTATGGATGACAATGCGCCATGTCACCGGGCCACAACTGTTTGCGATTGGTTTGAAGAACATTCACGGAAATTCCAACGAATGATCTGGCCACCTAGATCGCCCGACATGAATCCCATCGAGCATTTATGGGATCATCGAGAGTCTGTTCGTGCCCAAAATCCTGCACCCATCAACGCTTTCACAATATGGACGTCTATCTATTGACCAGCATGGCTCAATATTTCCTGCAGAAGACTTCCAAACGACTTGTTCAGTCCATGCCACGTGCCGAGTTGCTGCACTTCGCCGGGGAAAGGAGGGCCGACACATATTAAGAGGTATCCATGACTTTTGTCACTTCAGTGTATACCCTGTTACAGAATATATACTGTTACAAAATAATATACCGTTCTCTAATAGATTAAGTACATAGTACACTTCATGTAGCATTTAATTTTAAAATCTGTAAAAAGAAGGTAAGTATGCAACATTAAACCTACCAGTAGGCGTTGGAAGAATTGTGACCTCATGAAATCTTTCAGTGTAACTGCCCTGAATTTTGTAACATTTAGGAGAAAAAACTAGGATATTACCAGGCTTATGCAGAATAGCAATTGCCGATTAAAGGCATACTGTTAAATCAACTATCTACGTATTTTAAAGCAGTGGTAGTAGTTCATGTCATTGGCAGGAATTAAATGTATGCCCCGTAACATACTACCTATCTCATTAAGGATGTTTATCAGGGTGGTTTTTTTTGCTTAATGTCAGTGGACAAATAATTAAAAATCAAATCTTAAAGTCTGTTTGCTTAATGTCAGGGGACAGTTTATCTGGTGGTGCCGTAGATGTTTGTAGTGGTTCGGAATCCACTTTAAATCGTAGGTCCCGGTCTAATAGGATCGTTCAGCGCTGCGAGGGTAGCATTACTCCGAGTCCGTAACTTATCTTCAAGCTGCACTTCCCCTCTGCTCGGGTAGTGCTATGTGAGTAACGTCGGTGCACCCCTTGCTTATGCCACAAAAAGATAACTGTCTAAGTATTTAGCTGCATTAGAAGAAAAAATCTTAAGTAGAGTTTTTGCCATGAGCATTAAAATAAAAATAATATTTTATTGGCTTACGTAAATCTAACAAAAGTTTACAGTTTTTTTTTTTCCTTACTATCATCATTACTTGATCCCATCCTAATATCGATAGTTTTAAAAGGAAATAAACCCAACAATTAACAACTTATTTGTTGAATTGTGACATTCGGACAGATAGAAATAATTTAAATCAGTGGTTATGTTGGATTTGCCGAGTTATAATTTTTTTTTCATAATATAGTCGCTTAACGTCAATTAATTTTGCATAACTGTTTCTATATGTTTAGATTCAGTGTTATTCAGGATAAAATAAAAGATATGTTTCACCATACGAGTAAAATATGAGTGAGTTTCTGAAACAATTTTATCACTTAACCCCAAAAAATGTTAAAGATGTCAATCTTAAATCTGATTTGGAAGAAATTACTCCAGTCTTTTTTCAGTTAACTAAAGCAATTAAAAAATAGTGACAAACTTTTCTTTTATTGTAAATTTAAATGAGAAAACTGAAATCTGCTCGGCAAATTTCAACTTATCCTGTGTGAACATGATAAGTTACATATACGGAAACCGACCGTGGACTGACATATGCTGCTTACTATGCTACATTGATATCCATCATCATCACCTTCCCAGTCAATTTGGAAATTCCATGGATCGGGCCCACACTCCAGCCTTGGATCGTCGTCTTCTGGTAAATTGGCCGCACGAAGTCTTGTTTTTTCCCCAGAGTACTTGAACGTATAGAGGCAAGTGATAACTAAAAACACTATAATACAGGGCCTGAATGGTATGGCACTCGGTACCACAGGTTTCCGGTTCGAGTACCGGCGGTACCATGGAGGTTTGTAGTGGTTCGGAATCCACTTTAAGCCGTAGGTCCCGATCTCATATGACTGTAAGAGCGTGAAGGAGCAAAAGTCAGACTTAAACCTACTAGTGCTCCATCACAACAGAAGCTGCCCTTTTCCCTCCATCCATGAATAGATCACTCATGGGATGCCCGTCCCGCGCTGCAGGACACTGAGGATTACTCAGCAACAACTATCATACAGGCCAGATGTTGACGCGCGCAGATTCAGGCTTGATGGCTGGGCAAGAATCCTTCGTTGCAACTTTTTCTAGGCTTTACTCCAACCTCAGTTTACGCTCATCTTCACGTATCATTTGCTTCACTTCAGGCTTCAGTCTGCTTCATCAAGCTTCCTCCTCCCACCTGCTTCGTCGGGTGGTAGCTTGTCTCGACCTTTTATTTGCTTGCTGCGCTAATGGACAACGTTTACGATTATTAGTTAAACGATGCTTACATTTGCCCAATTGTTTGTAACAGGTGGGCTGAAACGTTCGTAAGCTGACACATAGATGGCGGTACTAGTATTAAATCCAAATGATTTTTAGTTAGCCCTAACCTTCAAAAGGACACGTGTATATAAATTTGCAGCTGTTGCACTATTAGTATGTGAGTTATAACATTTTTAGTGAAGCAACTTTTGTTAGATTGAAAAAAAATGAATAAAAAGGAATTTCGTGTGTTAATTAGCATTGATTTTGGAGAAAAAAAAAAAAATACTATTGAAGCCAAGGCTTTGGCCTGATAAATATTATTCGGACTTTTCACCAGGAAAATCACCTGCATATAAGGGGTTTGCTAAATTTAAACGAGGCCGAAATGAATACCGAGGACGATGCACGCAGTGGAAGCCCCAAAGAGGCTGTTACCGACGAAAATCAAAAAAGTCCACAAAATAATTTCTGATAAATAAAGTGAAGTTGATTGAGAAAAAGCTGAGACCCTAAAGATATCAAATGAACGTGTTGGACATATCGTGAATGAATATTTCGATATGCGACAGCTCTGTTCAAAGTGAGTGCCGCGCGAGCTCACAATCGACCCAAAACAACAACGAATTGATGATTCTAAGCAGTGTTTGGAGCTGTTCAATCGTAATAAACCTGAGTCCAAACGGCAGTCAGACGAGTGGACTGCCCGTGATGAACACTAAAAATGCTATAGCTTGACTAAAAATGCTATAACTCACATACTAATAGTGCAACAGCTGTCAAATTTATATACGTGTCTTTTTTTGAAGGTTGGGCTAACTAAAAACTTATATAGATTTAATACTAGTAGCGCCATCTCTGTGGCACCCAAGGAACTTTTCAGCCCACCTGTTATCCCTTATTCATTGTCCTTTGTAAACAATAGTGAACACTTTATTTGCTTGCTGCACTTTTTGGATTGCGCCACGAACCCGTAACCGGACAAAATCATGTTCACACATGATAATAAATAAATCAAAACAAACAAAAAAAAATTTAATATTTATTAATTTTTTATATTTTCATGTATATTAAAAACATTATTATATATATAAATTTTACAACTATTTTAATATATTTATTGAATAATTATTTTTAAAATCAAAAGAAAGGGAACCAAGTTATGAAAAATAAAATTTAACAACACATTTAAACCTTAAATAATGATGAGAATTTCTTATCAACGAAAAATAATTAAACAATTTTAAATTAATATATTTAATTATAAATTTAATAAGACAATTAACTCTCTGGAAGAATAAATAAATGAATCACAATTATTTATTACAATATATAATATTTGGCTTATTTTTAAATTTCTGCATATTTTTCAATTAAGTCTGAATGTGTTGTACAAATGCCTCACTTATATGAATAAACTCTTTTTGACCAAAATAAATCAATTCATTCAACTTATATTAATTTATTATTGAAAGAGTAATTTGGGTTAACTACAATTTATAGACTATGCGTCATAGCTTTTTGTGATTGGAGAGTTACTGAAAATCACCATCTGCTTCTTTCTGTGTATGGCCGTTAGTTATTGTTCGCTGTATTTTGGCGACGCTTGGCGCCGATTTGATACATTACTATTGCTTCGGATTTCAGCAAAAGGATGTGATTTATAAAGAACCAGCAGCGAAAAGAAATTGCTGTATCCCATTTCTCATATGTTTCCTGATGCATTGTGTGCTTGTAAATAGAGTGTGAAGTAAAGAATAAATATATTGAGAATTTTTGGCTTTCATTTGGAATCGCTAAATCGCAGTGAACAACATTCTGTCGAATTACACTCTAAGACATCAAATACTCTGAATAGGATAAGAATCAGAAGATATTTATGTATAGAAAATGAAAGATAACAATTTAAAAATTATTTGAATGTTTATTTCTAGATATACAGTAATATGTATTATATGAAGTATGGTATTATAATATTAAGCTTATATTATGCTAACAAAAGATTACGAAAAAATTCTTCTTTTTACAAAACCGATTGTTAATTCTAACCTTTAAAACGCCAAATAATTAGCAAATAAATATTTTTAAATAAAACAAAGAGCAAACGAAAAAATATTAATTTCATATAATATAGCACCCACCAATCATCAAGTTAGTGAATTTGCCCCTAGTTAGAATCGTACTAAAATGTTTCATATGTGGAATTTTTGGAATCACTGAGATATTATTCCTAAAAATTATTTTCTCAGTTTATGCAACTCCAGTCATTAGGATTAATCCTCGCGAAATAAAACACACATACATACGATTGATATGAAGATTCAATTTTAATAGTTCAGACTGCGCATTAAGATAACTTAAATCAGGAGAATTATTTTCTGTTATTTTTTATACTTATTCTATGTTTTTATGTCGTAAATAATTGATAACCGTGTAATTTATAATAAATTTAATTATATTTAGGAAAAGATGTAATATGCTTTTTATAAAGATATTATGTCTTAGTCATGTTGCATAAATAACTGTTTTTTTGTGCTACAAACAACCGCAATACGCGCATGAACTACTATACCATTTTGTATTTAATTTGGTATTATTACAAAAAATATAAGGCTGAAGTTTATTCTAAATTCTTAGATGTAAAGAAAAATTAATTAGAATAATATTTTATATATGACAATCAGAAAGCAAAGGGAATGGTTTAATGCAACGAAGTTTTTAAAAAATTCCAACGTGAATTCGAAAGTAATATTTACCAAACTAACCTTTTCAAAACTAATTATCCATTTTCCGACGTCTGAATTCAAGCCTAGAATTTCTATTTTTCGTTCACTTGCAACTCGGCCTACAAAAGAAATTAAAAACAAAAAATGATTTCAAAAACTTTTCTGAAATAAAAATTTGCGCTTCTTCAATGCTGAATATCAGAAGATATAATTAAAACGTATCTGAAAAGTTACGGAAAAAACTTAAACCCCAATCAAATATCGGTGTCATTTTCTTGAAGAAATATAGAAAAATAAAAAATAAGATAGCTAAAAACTTTTCAAAAGAAAAATGGCTGGAAAAGACAGTGAAGTTGTTTGAATGAGTTTCTTAAAATGCACGCTCGGTTGGATTTTACATTTCAGTGAATCCAAATCACGGTAACCGCCATCGAGTAATTATTAACCGACTGAATTTTAATCAGATGTCAAACAAAAAAAATGGAAAGCCTTCGGATCTTTTTATAAAATCGCCATTTCGAATTGAGTTGCCATTTTTTTTCACTTTGATGAATTGTAGGAAATTATGGTAATCCACAAAAATGAAGCAAAAAATATTATCTTGCCATTTTTTTTTTCTTTTTCATCGCTAGTCTTTTAATACTCTCAATAATTTTAATTGCTGTATTTATTACTGGTTCTTGTAAGAAACCTAAAAGTTGATAGCCACGGCCATAAATAAAGACATTTTGGGGATTTTTTTTCTATGATGCGATTGGGCAAGAGTAATAGCCGACATTCATTTTCGCGCCGTTAAAATTTGCTAAGCTGGAAGATGAAGAGGAAGAAAAAAGAAGAACATTCTAAAGCTCATGAGTGGTTGGTGGTAAAATACGTTGCACCATGTTTAAAAATGGAGTGAAAAAAAGTTTATATCTAGCCACTGCCAATAACTCATTGTAGATAACTGCCAACAAAGGATAATCTTAAAGCTGGACTGTATTCTTGGTTTTTGAGAAGAATGTAAATAAGCCAGAGAGTCTGGGCTAATGAATGTTCTTTTGTTAAAAAGAGAATGCAGTCTTTTTTAAAAAGGTTCGTCGTAATTGCAGAAAAATAGGTGTTTATCATAGAATTTACCTCGGCGGTTAAGAACGGGAGTTAATCATCGATGAAAAATAGTATTGTTGGTTGAGTTACTTCAGTTATTCGCTCAACTTTTAAAATTATATTACAAAGTTTTATTTAAGAATATGATATTCTAAGCATAGATTCTCATAGGTTATTTAATTTAATAATGGGGAATTTCAGAATGGGTGTTGCTTAAGAACATATGTGCGTGAGAAAAGTTCGATTGAATTTATATTTAGATTGTAATTATTTACAGTTTAACATTGCTTAATACATTTAATTTAATATAAAAATGTCTCTTGTTATCATAGATATATATTTAAGAGATTTTATTTATTCACTTCAGACACCACATTTTGATGAATATGTGGTGTTAAACTGGCCAATTTTAATGACAGAGGGGACAATTTAGTAAACATTTAGCAAATAATTAATAAATAAATGAATTTCTGAATATGTTTTAGTTGATCTCATATTTCGTCCTGATGAACAACTAGCTAGCGCTCTGGCTGTTGGTACCGAAGGCTTCAGGTTCGAATCCTGGCGGTGGCATGGATGTTTTATCGAAATCCACGTTAAATTCTATGTTGCGGTCTATTCAGCCTAATGTGTGCACAAGATGACCGTAGAGCGACAAACCAAATTTCAAGGAATTATTAACAACTTATAAATAAGCAATTATTAATAATATAACTTAATTCTTCTCATTAATGTTATGTTTTGCACACTTCAAGCTAATTAGACCGGAACATACAGTTTAAGGTGGATTCCGAGCCACTAAACAAACATCCAGTCCATCTCCTCAATTCGAACCTGAACGTTTTGTTAACCAAAAGGCAGAGAGCTAGCCAACTAGCTATCTTTCGCCGGACTACTACTACTACACCGCATCCCCACTGATTCATTGTCCGCTATTCCAACATGTCCAGTCACGTCGGTCAGTATTAAGAAACCCAGACATAACCAGTAAAACCACAAAAACAGGACATTGTTTAATTGTCTAGACAAATGTTACTCTCAATAAATAATCTTATATGAGAGCAACTAAAGTAATGAAAGTAAATAAATTACAATGTAAAACACAAATGCAATTTTCCTAAAAAAAAAAAAAAAAAAAAGACATGAAAGTAATAACAATTCAAGACGCAGCTATCAGATTTGTGATTTAGACGAGGAAAATAAGACAAAAAAAACTGCAACAACAAAAGAATGAAGTTAAAGATCACCGGTTCACCCCGGAGTCGGAGTACATGTACAGAACTAAAGAATATGCGCCCCTGATGGGTCTTTAAGAGCAAGAACAAATGATAATTACTTGAGGCTATGCCAGAGCAATATGGAAGAAGATCAAGTTACACCTATCCAAATGACGCGATGACTTCTTGGGTTCGATTTGTCATGTATGAATGAGCATTGTCCAGATTGCTATCGATCCCTGTTCTAACCATTCCAAGGTTTTGTTGTGGATTGCATGGTACACTTATCAGGTTATTATAGAATCTCCACATCATTTTATTAATATTCTATGGCTCAAACCGTTTTCTCCAAACACTTCACAGATCTATAGTATAATTTCTACACTCTTCTCCATAAATTAAGGATAATGAAGTTCAGGCAAAGAAAGAGACAGAAGCGAAACAAATTTGACTTATTTGTAAAGTCTATTTATTAAACAAAAGGTAAAGAGCAAAAAAGATACTATATTTTTGACAAAATTAATAAAAATTGCGATTTTTACTCCCTGGAGCAAATTTCAAAAAAGAACCTTTTTACAAAAAACAGTATAACATGGTTAGTATGAGAGTTAATATGGAGTATATCTCTCGGACGATGCAATACAGGCCTTACAACGCCTAGGCATGCTGAGTATCAAATTATCAATCTGATCATGGGAAATATTACACCACTCATCAAGCTATGCCCTCCGAAGTTCCGGTTGATAGGTGGGAGGGGGTTGATGGGCTGCAATTCGTCGGCCAAGCATATCCCACACGTGCTCTATTGGATTCAAGTCCAGTTAGTATGCTGGCCAATCCATACGGGTGATATCCTCCAATTGAAGGCATTCGTCTACAATGTTTGCACGGTGAGGACGGGCGTTCATCCATAAACAGAAATTCAGCTTCCATGACGCCCCGAAACAAACGTGCATGTTGTTCCAGAATGACATCCCGATAGATGTGGCCTGTCATCGTTACACTCTGAACATGCAGGTCAGTTCTGGAACCAAGAATAATTCCTCCCCAAACGAGCCATCCTGCTCTACTGTAACGGTGTCGTTCAATGATGTTCTCTTGGTGGTAACGGGTACCTGGCGCTCTCCATATGAAAGTCCGGCGAGAATCAGACTGCAAACTAAACCTGGACTCGTCGGAAAACATCACACCAGACCACTGTTGCGGTGTCCACAACGCATGCTCTCTACTCCAGGTTAATCGCAGGCGACAGTGAGTTTCGGTAAGTGGAACACATCTGACAGGCCTACGAGCATATAGTCCAATGTACCCTAAGCGTCTGTACACGGTCTGCCTTGAAACTGTCGTACCGGTAGTTGAAGAGAGCTGACGAGACAGGTCTGATGCTGTGCTTCGTCTGTTTCTTTTGGCAGTAACTGCTAAATACCGGTCCTCATTCGGTGTTGTAACTCGGGGGAGACCTGTGCTGTAACATCTACTCACATTACCATCCTCTTGGAATCGTTGCCAAAGCCTGGAGATGACACTCTGGGTGATTCCAAGTTCCTCGGATACTTCCAGCTGGGTATGTTCACATTCCAGTCGTCCGATAATTCTACCACGCAAAAAATCATCCAAATGCTTCCTTTGTTCCATAACTATGCGGTTATAACACTGAAAGGCTTTTAAAGCGCTTGTGAACAATTTTCCTTCTTTGCCACCATTCCTTATATACCCCTCTCTTACACTCTCGTCATTGTGACGTACTATCCGCGCCATCTGGTGGTTTCCTGTAATTTGCATATTCTTCTTCAAGATGTGTGTGATAATTCTACAGGTGAAATTTTTATTTTAGAGTTCAATTTCTGTGTGATTCTGAATTATCCTTAATTTGTGGACATGAGTGTATATATGTATATATGGAATATTCTTCTCAAATGTATATAACTAATGTAGTTCCCATTATAATTGCTATAAGTACACTATTATTCATCTTTATCTCCATTTTTTTATGTCAAAACATTATTAAGTCATTTACAAGTATAACAAGTTGTGAAATTGTGCGTTGTTACAAATTGCCATTTTCCCATACATTGTCTATCTATATTTTTATAAGTTACTAAATTTTTACGATACAAAAATGTAATGCTGTATTGAAGTAGCTTGAGCTATTTAATTTTCCTCATTATTTCTAATTTAAAAGTCTAATACTTTTTATAACTTTCCTGTAAAATTCTACAAAGTTTCTATATTCATATGGTTAGATGGGACATTCATGAAGTCTTTACAATTGCTGCAATACATAAAAAAATTAAAGCTGTCTAATTTTTTAAAAAAGTCGATTAAGTCTTCTTTTTAACCTAACGAACATTTTCCAGTTAGATCTTCTTTCTGCTGAAAATTTGGAAGAAGTTAAGTTTGGTACTTAAAAGGAATTTTTATTGAATGAAAATCTCAATCTGTCACGGGATTTCTTCTGATCAATTTTCAAGTATCATTCAACGATTTAAGAAAAAAGGAAAAATTAGAAGTTCTTTAAATTTTTTTATGGTACAAATCTTGATCTTCATTTATATTCAAGATGGCAAGTAATCCCTGAAGTAGCTTTAAATTTCACTAATTACATTAAAACAATTTTTTTTTTAAATTTGTTTCGGTTTTTTAATTTTTTTTTTTTTTTTTAATTTTTTTTTTTTTTTTTTTTTTTTGGCAGAATTCTAATTGGTATCTTTATGAACGATAATTTTAAAAGAACTGTTTTTCTTTTTAATTCAAATAAAATGGAAAACTACGAATAATGATCTACTAATTTATTGTAGATGACATTTAGATCTCTCTGTTTATCTTAAACTTTTTTGTTTTAATCTTTAATTCGATATCCATCCATAAACTCTAAAATTATTATACTATATTTATATATTATATGTTAAACTATTGATATATAAATCACAGGGAGTTAATAAAGTTCTTTTTATTTAATACCTCTATCTACATATTTTAATGTTTTGTTTCAATCTTTAATGTGTTGTATATCAATAAACTGTAAAATTATTATACTATATTTATATATGTTAAACTATCGATATACACTCAAGAGCCAAAACATTATGCAATGACATTTGCAGGCCTACATTTTGCAATGAACTCGCCTGGATGACGTTGAAGGCACGTGATCAGGTGGAAGTGGTATTTAACTGGTATTAAGTGGTTCTATTAATCCATGCCAAGGCGGGTTGAAGCTGTGTTGCGCGCCAAAGGTGGGCCAACTCTTTATTGACAGGTGGTCATAATGTTTTGGCTCTTGAGTGTATATTACTCACAAGGAGTTAGCAAAGTTCTTTTTATTTTATATCTCCATTTATTATTGATCTCTATTTATTTTAGTCTGTTTTATTTTAATCTTTAATGTGTTTTATATCCATAAAAAAAAATTGTTATACTATATTTATGCTAAACTATATGCTAAACTGCCTATCTGACACTCACGAGGAGTTTATAAAGTACTTTTTGTTTTACACGTCTCAGAAGTGAACGAAAAGAGGTGCTGAAATTTTGATACAGTTTGTTATCATTATCAGAGGCCTTTATTAATTATCATTATTACTGTGGACAAAGCAATCTTGGGTTTTAGTATTTGACAAACCTGTTCTCGTTGTCTTGTGGTAACATGCGCAGTGAATGTGCAGGAATGCTTTGGTTTGGGAGTCTGTTGGCATCCATTGAGACATTGTCTTAGAAGCGAGGAGATTTCGGGGTGATAGCATTTCAGTCAATCTGACGAGGTGTATTTTAAATTTTCTCCTAAGTGACACGAAACTACCGTAGATCTATACTTTAAATCTTGTTGGAAATCCCTTTTTTCTTCTGTACTCTCACTACAGCCTGTTACAGTCCAAGGCGGTCTCTACAAGATTCTTCCAACATATCCGATCAGACGCCACAATCCGCCAATGATAGATTTTTAATGTCTGGAGATTATCCTCTACGCAGTCTATCCATCTTGTGCGATATCTACCTTTTTTTCTGGTACCATCTACATTTGCAAAAGTCACCCTACAGAGTTCATATTTTCATATCCAAAAATATCCATCCAAACCGAAACATTTGATGACTCTGGTAATATTAGATTGCTATATTTTCTATATATTTAATGATTAAAGAAAATTCTCCATTTATCATTATCTTTAACTAGACTAAAAATGTTTCGAACTATATTTTCAAAATTAAAATTCTGTTAGAAATCTATGTTCTCCTATATTCAACCGCCAGATGGACATTCGTCATATACATAGAGCCCAGAGAGGTTAAATAAAAAGGAACAAAAATTACTACAATTGATCATTGACTACTGATCATTATATCCTCGCTGATTTAAAATCGACCCTAATCTCTGACTTATTTCGATATTCTTTACTTCTTATTCAAGTTTGTACGCGGAGTTGTTTTTTTTTATACTATTACAAACAGATTCACATAAGAAATATATTGCGGAAAATGGATAGGTGGCATGGTTCGAAATCTCTAAGGCCAGCAAGTGCGGATTTCTCATTAAAATCATTGACTCTGTACGGCTAAGATGCATCGTTTCAACAAGGTTGAATTGACCTATATTCATTTCACCATTTAAAACTGAATAATGTTTTGCTAGTTTTTTTTATTAAAATGAAATTAAAACTAATTGACACATATGGTATTTCAGAGAACGCAAGTGGACAGACAAGAATTATTACTTAATAATATACTGCTATGAATTATCCTAGAAATTTTTTTGACACGAATAGAACGTGGTTTATAATATATATGCTGGATATATAACATAATGGTGTGACGTAATATAATACTACATATAATGTGGTTTAGAATATATATCTGTGGATTACAGACAGGGTATTAAAATAATATTTCTATAATATTTAATAATACGGATAATATTTAACTATACGTTTTTAACAATACGGATTATCCCCACAAGCTCTATTTCATATATTTATTTGTTTATGATATATATGTACCCTTATTGCCTTCTGGAAGAATTATTTGGATCAAAAAAATATTTTTTGATAAAAAAAAAGGATATTTCTACCCATGTAAAACAAATGTCGACACAAGACCTTTACACATGCTGTCATAATCACCAATGAGTTCCTTTCTTCAAATGGAAATAAAAACCTCGCCCACTTGCAAGCTAACTTTTGCACATGAGTTATTCCATTGGAACGTGAGTTGCGCTAGGAGAGTCAATTAATTATTTAGGCAATTACTCTTTAGAGGTAATTATTTCTTTCGGCAATTACTTTTTTAGGGGCAATTATTTTAATAGGAGAGGTAATTATTATCGTTTTTAAAGGCAACTATTTTAAACAATTACTAGTACATAAAGAGAATTTGGAAATTGAATTTTTTTTTTTTTTTTTTGTTTTATTTTGTAGAGGAATCTGTGATTATTAAATAGTATGAATTATCTTGCCTAAAATATGAACGGACTGTTTTTGGAACACAATATATTGATGTTACTAAATGACTTGACCGTAAAGATTCCATTTTGCGTAATAGTTTCATGGTCTGGTCTGAAACTAAAAACAACTATTTTAAAAAATTACTGGTACAGAAAGGGCGTTTGGAAATTAAAATTTTTTAAATTTTATTTCTGAGAAGAAATAGAGATTATTAAAAAGTATAGAGAGTAATCTTGTTAATGGGTTATTAATATAATTGCTATCTACACTCCGCAGGCTGAAATAGAGCTGGGTTGAGGGATTTGTTACCTGCTGGAATGGTGGTTGTCTCATTACTGGGAGATCTGTACAAAGACAACTTTTATGCAATCGGTTGGATTAATTTAGGCTTATAATGCTTTACGTTTTAGATGGCACTTAAGATATTAAGAGATTATTCCAAATAGTCACTATTGTATAATAAGCTCATAAGATAAAAAGTCATACTAATTTCCCTTCATTTCAAGTATCGCTTATGTTAAGAATAATATAAGATATGAGAAGATAAGAGCTGTTAGCACATAGAGACACTACAATGTTTTACCATTTATGTTATTGAAATGGTCAAAACCCATGAGAGCAGGAGTCACTGGCCCGCGGCCCGTTAGATTTGCCACACTTTTACAAAATATATCTATTTTATAATAGCCATAGTAGTGGAAACTAGTGTATTAAAAAATACGTTATTTGTGCATCCATATATTCAAAAATTAACTACCGAAATTATAAGATAAAATTAAATTTAATTTTAAAATAATATTCTTGTGAATATATAACAGATATTGCCTGTTTTATATATGAGTTTATAGTTATGAATTCGCAGAATAAGTGAATTATATTTTGCGAACTCATGATGCGCGCGCATCTTGAAGCACTTAATATAACAAGTTCTATGTTTTACTTTAAGAGACTTTAATGACACAGTAATCATCCGTAGATACGAACATTTGATTGTTGATTGCAGAGCAAACCAGTCTCTTAATTGAAGTTGTTAAGGTTTTTGTTGCACCTGCGAATCCTTTTTTTTCTAAACTGAGTTTGACTATACACAAAACACGCTCAAATATAACAGACGCTAACCTGCGACACCCATTACGATGTGCAAATACCCAAATTGAGATTGATTTGCAACAGTTAAGTGAAAGAGTGGAGAAAAAAATATCGCACTAGTAAAAGAAATATTTTTAATGATTTAAATTTTTTTTATTTGATTTATATTTATATATTTTTTATATTTCATTTTTAGTGTTATTCATTTCTTTACAATGTGCTCGAAGTGTCATTATTATTATATTATCTATGTTTATATGTGAGAATAATAGCAAACACAATAATAATAGCTCTTTATGTTACAACTTTTCACTCCAAAAACCGTCTGCAGTGGGTCTAAATCTAATAGGGAGACATATAATTTTATAAGCGGCCCGTGGGATTAGGAGACATTTTCAAAGTAGCCTGCAAGATCATTTGGGTTGGACACCCCTGCTCTAATAGGTATGCAAAGAGAGTGATGCATATAAGCCTTTTTTTTTCTTTTCCTGATCTGAAAAGCGAATGAAAATGGAATCTTTTAAATTGAAATTTTCTCGTCGACAGAATAAAATCTGAATTGATTATATATTTTACTCATAATCGGGTAAGGTATCTCTATATTTTTGGTAAATATATTTAAAAGAAAACTTAGTTCAAATTCTTTCGTTACACGTAATTTTGTGAGTTTTTTATAACTCTTGGCTCACCATACGGCTGTTGCAAATGGTTTCTGCTTATTAGTTTGATTATGCATTGTAAAATAGCTGTCATATTTTACATTACATAAACAGGTTATTCGGATATAAAGAAAGGTTTGGCAAGCAATGATTTTCCAAGGATAAAATTAGCGAAAAACTTCTGCGTTAATGTAAGTGCACTTGTATTTTGAGACAATAACGAACCACTTTAATAATCAACTCGCCGCCAAAGCAGTGAGACCATCTCTGCGCTTAATTTTTCCGTCTGGGGCGCCTCCATTAGAGGAGGGCGCCTGTGAATAATCTCACCGCGCCCTTAATTTCATCCCGGGGACGCGAATTAAATGGGGCTTGAAGTGAGAACGACCGTTAACCTTTCAGCGCCGACCGCGACCCGCATTTATTAATGCTCTTTACA
Organism: Caerostris darwini; assembly: GCA_021605075.1. NCBI lineage: Eukaryota > Metazoa > Arthropoda > Arachnida > Araneae > Araneidae > Caerostris > Caerostris darwini. The sequence continues at coordinate 358,368 of BPLQ01011225.1, read as the reverse complement.
CGAGACGGGTCCATTGTGGGGGTTCACTTTGCAGAAGAACGGCTTCCTCCTCAGATTAAACCGGAAGGTGAATTAAAACAGACTTTAAGATTCGACTCCAGTATAGTAGCACGATGCAATTTTTCTCAAGCAGTGCTTGTTCATAATTATTGGCTGCGTCCAGAATGAAGAAAATATAGGCAAATCTCCTACTATAATCACTTTTTTTTCCTTTTAAAAAGTCAAGGAAATTTACTTCTATCAAATGGATTAACATACTGTTCTCCTAGAAGATTAAGTACATAGTACACCACTTCATGTAGTATTTAATCTTACAACTTGTAGTAGAACGTAAGTATGCAACATTAAACCTACTAGAAGGCGTTGGAAGAATTATGACCTCATGAAATCTTTCAGGGCTAACTGCCCTGAATTTCTGTAACATATGGGAGAAAACTAGGCTATTACCAGACTGGTCCAGAATAGTAATTGCCGATTAAAGGCATTCTGTTAAATCAACTTTCTACGTATTTTAAAGCAGTGACAGTAGTACATGTAATTAGCAGGAATAACATTTATGGCCTGTAGCACACAACCTACCTCATTTAGGATGTCTCTCATGATGTGTTTTTGCTTAATGTCAGTAGACAAAATGTTTTATTTTCCTAGAAGCCTAAGAACTGCTTGTAGCATTTAATTTTACCACTTGTAGTAGAAGGTATGTCTGCAACATTAAACCTACCAGAAGGAAGGGGGAAGAATTATGACCTCATGAAATCTTTTACATATAACTGATACATTACTATTGCTTCGGATTTCGGCAAAAAGGAAGTGACTTATAAAGAACCAGCTGCGAATGAAATTGCTGTATCGCATTTTTCATATATTTCCTGATGCATTGTGTGTTTGTAAATAGAGTGTGAAGTAAAGAATAAATATATTGAGAAGTTTTGGCTTTCATTTGGAATCGCTAAATCGTAGGGAACAACATTCTGTCAAATTACACTCTTAGACATCAAATACTCTCAATACGATAAGAATCAGAAGATATTTACGTACAGAAAAAGAAAGATAAAAAGTCCTTTAATACTCCCGATAATTTTCAATTGCTGTTTTTATTGCCGGTTCTTGAAGGAAACCTAAAAGCCGATAGCCGCGACCACAAACCTAGACATTTTTCGTTTTTTTTTTTTTTCTATGGAGTGATTGGACAAGAGTAATGGCCGATATTCATTTTCGCGCCGTTAAAATTCACTAAGGTGGAAGATGAAGAGGAATAAAAAAAAAGGAACATTCTAAAGCACATGAGTGGTTGGTGGTAGAATACGTTGCACCATGTTTAAAAATGGGATGAAAAAATTGTTATCTTTAGCCATTGCCAATAACTCAGAGATAACTGCCAGCAAAGGCAATTCTTAAAGATGTACTATAATCTTGGGTTTAATCCTGGCTTAATGAATGTTCTTTAACTAAAAATAGAATGCAGACTTTTCTTAAAAAGGGGGGGGGGTGGGGGTCGTTAATGCAGAAAAATAGCTGTTTATCACACAATTGGCGAAGAAATTACCTCGGCGGTTAAGAACAGGAGTTAATCATCGATGAAGAATAGTTTTGTCGGTTGAGTTTCCTCATTTATTCGCCCATCTTTTAAAATTTTACTGCAAAAATCTCCTGAGTTTTTCAGAACATAATATTATGCGCAAGAGATATCTCATAGATTATTTAATTTAATCACACTTCCAGAATGGGTATTGTTTAAGGACATAGTGACGAACAGTTATGCGATTGTATTTATATTTAGTTTGTAATTATTTACAGTTCAAAATTGCTTAATGTATTTAATTTTGTATGAAAAATACACTTGTTGGCTGAGAAATATATTTAAAACATTGTACCGTTGCACTTCAGACATCACTATTTGATGCACACAGAGCGATAAACCTGCCAATTTTAATGATAGATGGGACGATTTAGTAAACATTTAGCAAATAATTATTAAATGAATGAATTTCTAAATTGACAATTTTCAAGGGTGGCCTGATGGCCAACTGGCTGGAGATCTGGGTATTTGTACGAAGGCTTCAGGTTCGAATACTGGCGGTGTCCTGGATGTTTGTTGGTGATTCGGAATCCATGTTAAACTGTAGATCCCAGTCTATTTAGGTTAATATGTGCACAAGGGGACCGCACAAGCGACAAACCGAATTTCAACGAATTATTGTCAACGAACAATTATTAATAATATAACTTCTTTAATTTATACGTAAGAGGTTTTTCACAATATCGAATTAAATAAATGTGAACCAAATATAAATCTGATAATTATTAACAAATCCATTTTCTTTTCAGTTGATGCGCGTATCTGACCATTGCCAATAAGGATTCATGCAACTGTTTTTTGGTAACTTCCATGAATTTATCTGCTTGTGCATCCTTGAATTTTCTTCTGTCACAGAAGTATACAGAAATCTGAGAAAAAATAAATAGTCAGATAGACGATCAGGTAGAAAAATTTTTTGCACACTCGCAAATTAGACAGGACCTACAGTTTTAAGTGGATTTCGGTCCACTAACAAACATCCGTGCTATATATAAATTAAAATGCCATCTCATGCATTCGACCCTGTAGGCTTTGGAACCAAAAGCCATAGAGCTAGACAACTGGTCATGAAGCTACTGCGATACGAGCTCTGCCTCTGTTAATGTAAATGGACGCTCTCCACACTGAACTGTTAATAACATTGCAGCCATGTATAAGTCACAATAAGGCTGCGATGTAAATGCAAATATTCATTGTACTACATGTTAAGTAGTTGGAACAATAATTAAAAAAACTTAAATAATTAATCTTCTAAATAATGCTTATGCATTACATTCTAATATCATTCACTGATGTCCTTGCGCAACCGTATCAAATGAATGACAATGAAATTTTAAATTTCAAAAATTTAAGAAATTTCAGATATGTGATCGAAGGACGTAGACATGCAACAATTCGTTAGATAATCCAAAAGTAACGGTTTCAACAAGACCTTATCCAGATACGCATAAGAGCATGTTAGTCAAGGACAGGAACCGATACGATATCAGTAGCAAAAAAAAAAAAAAAAAAAAAAAAAAA
>BPLQ01011225.1:324198-341423 GCA_021605075.1 Caerostris darwini | reverse complement strand
TAATCATTGATGAAAAATAGTTTTGTCGGTTGAGTTACTTCATTTATTCGCCCATCTTTTAAAATTTTATTATAAAATGTTCTTATCTTTTTAAGAATATGATATTCTAAGCAAGAAATATCTAGTAATTTATTTCATTTAATAACAGACTACCAGAAGAGGTGTTGTTTAAGAACACATGGGCATGAGAAATGTTATGTGATTGAATTTATATTTAGTTTGTAACTATTTATAGTTCAAAATTGCTTAATTTATTTAATTTAGTATGTAAAATGCCTTTATTATTAGAGAAGTTTATTTAAGATGTATACTGTTACAGAGATATACTGTTTTAGATTATTTAATGTGGCTATAATCTGGTCAATATTTGATGATAGATGTAACCATATAGTAAATATTCAGGAAATAATTAATAAATGAATGAATTTCTGAATATTTTTAGTTGATTTAAAGTTTTTAGAAATATTGTCAGCTATTAATAACTATAAATGACTAATAATAACTATAACGTTTTTTTTAGAATCTTCCCTTAATTTAAGCGTCATAGTTTTTCAGAAATGGCGAATTTATAAATCTGAACCAAATACAATGATTTTGGTAACTATTAACAATCTGGTAACTATTATGATATTAAATTGGTCATTAATTACATTGATCCTTATACAATAAATCTAGTAACTATCTGGTAACTATTATGATATTAATGAAGATATGAATTACTGCATTAAAGTAGCTATTTGTATGTTCATTAATTTTCCTCATTACTTCTAATTTAAAATTCTAATGCTTTTTATATTTTTCTTGCAAAATTCTACAAAGTTTCGATCTTCAAATGCTCAGTAGAGACATTAATGAAGTCTTTAAAATTGCTGCAATATATATATATATATATATATATATATATAAAGAAACTAAAGCTGTTTAATTTTTTAAAAAAAGTCGATTAAGTCTTCTTTTTTAACCTAACGAACATTTTCCAGTTCATCTTCTTTCTATTGAAAGTTTGGAAGAAGTTAAGTTTGGTACTTAAAAGGAATTTTTATTGAATGAAAATCTTGATCTGTCACGAGATTTCTTCAGATCATTTTTCAAATATCATTCAACGATTTTAGACGAAAGGAAAAATTAAAAGATCCTTAAAAAACTTTTTATGGTACAAATCTAGATCTTCATTTATATTCAAGATGCCAAAAAAGAGCTGAAGTAGCTTTAAATTTCACTAATTACATTAAAACTTTTTTCTATTATTTTTTTTATGTCAGCATTCCAATTGGTATCTTTATGAATGGTAAATTTAAAAGAAATGATTCTTATGATTCAAATAAAGGAAAGTATTTCTTAAATTTCTTTATTGAAAACTATGAATAATAATCTCTTAATTTATTAGAGATGGCATTTAGATCTCTCTATTTACTTAATGTTTTCTATTTTAATCTTTAATGAGATGCATATCCATAAACTATAAAATTATTATACTATATTCTATATGCTATACTATCTACTTGTCTCTCACGACGAGTTAAGAAAGTTCTTTTTTACTTTATATCAATATTTATCTCTATTGATCTCTTTATTTTTTAATGTTTTGTTTTATTCTTGAATGTGTTGTATATCAATAAACTATAAAATTATTATACCATATTTATATATATTAAACTATCTATATAACACTCATGAGGAGTTAATTAAGTTCTTTTTTTATATCTCTGTTCATCTCTATTGATATCTCTATTTATTTTAATCTGTTTTGTTTTAATCTTTTGCTTGTTGTATATTCATAAACTATAAAATTATTATTATACTGTAGATATCTATGTGAAACTATATTTAGTTCTTCTTATTTGACATCTCTAAGGAGTGAACGAAAAAAAAGACTAAAATGGTAAAAGACTAAATGAGATTTTGGTTCTGTTGTAACGTAAGCACTTTGAAGTTTGCACAATCTAGGTAGATTTCCCGAATTTCCTAGAGCTTACTTGACAGTGGGTCCTATTATCTGCTCTGTTATTGATGAGAAATATCGGCAAATACTGGAAATCGTCTGTTATTCCTGAATTGAGATAAACACAGTACTTGTATACGACAATTTGTACGCAAGATTTAGCACGATTACGTATTCTTCGTTCAGTACAGAACTTTTTACGGCTGTAGTTTGGAAAAGAGAAAGTTATCAGTCAATGGACAACCCATGGACAACCCATTACTCCATGTGAATTTTGACTGTGGAAGTACTGGTTGTGTACGTTGTGTATGCTGGTGGCGCAACAAACCGGATTTCCTTGAAAGAGAACATTAGACGAGCTGTTACAAACATCCAAGCTGACAGATTGCGCGTATCAGTAGAGAACGTCAGACATCGGATGAAATATCTTATATACGGGAAAGATGAGCACATTGAAACATTGCACATCGACACATTGCACGTTGGCCCTAATGATGATGAATAAAAAATTATTTTCCACGAGTTTCATATTGTTGTAATTAATTTCTGCATGTACTTTCTTTATTATTCGAACATTATTGTGAAACTTCACGTAAAAATTTTCTGTGCATTAAATATGATTATTGACTATGATTCCTTTCTAACACCTCCAAAATCAAGTATGAAATAGGAAATTTGAAAAATATACTTATGTTGTGTAAATTTCATGGTGCGCACGGAACAGCACCGCCATATATCCTCCTGTCGGCTACTTTTGTTATTTTTTGGCGGTATCTGTCTTCCCATTTCCTCCACACTCTCTATATGAAATGTGGTTTCATTCTGTTTATTAGTTTCAGTCTCAGGGAAAACAGGGAAAGTTCAAAACAATGAAAGTGTTTTCAAAACAGGGAAAGTTATTTTATGGCCACCCTCTATTATAGCATACAATTGAATCAATGAATATTTGCAAAAGTAAATGTACTCTTCACAGATTTCGTGTGAATCAATTTTTCTGAAATGGTTAGAAATTGATTGTAATAAATCAAACTGACTCCAACTGGCGCCTAACAACACTGACAACAACAGAAAAAGCGGCAGAAGATCTTACTCAAAAGGACATTTCTTTATTCACAGTTACAATTCTAGCCAAATTTATTACTTCTTTAATTTTTTTTCAATGTGTTATGACAACTAATCATAATTTTACCTTTATTTTTATATTTATCACAATTTCGTATTGATTGACCAATTTATAATATACTAACCAATTGAAGGTGTTAGCATTCGTTGATCTGTAAGTATCCGATACACTAATTTTTTTGTTGGGTTGAGTTATTAAATTAATTTTAGGGTATCTACCTAATTTTTTCATACATTTTTCATAGGTATTTTAGATCTTTACATGAAATAAAAGTGGTGATCTGGACTTTAATAAGGTGGGCGGTCACTTCTGGTAGCCCGGCATGATGTGAAAAAGTGATGTTGAAGTTTAATAAGGCTTGATAGGCATTTTATAAGATAACTTCTGGTAGCCAAGCATGAAATAAAAAGGTGACGCTGGAATTTAATAAGGTAGGTGGTCACCTGTAGTAGCCAGGAGTGAATAGAAAGTGACGGAATTTAATGCTTTATCGAATCATTGTGTTTTTAAAGCATGTATTTAATTGCATTTTCTAAAATCACTTTACAACAGTAAATGGAATTTAAACTACTTTTGTCATATCCTAACAAATCCTTAAATTATGTTTTGGTTTATTTTCTTATATTGAGACACTGAGCAGTTCATTATGCTTCTTTATCGGTGAATTTTGCTTACAAACTTGATTAAAAATACAAATTATAAATGACAAATTTAACAGCTCTATTTAAAACAACATGAAACTGCTAAAAGAAATGAAATAAGGATGAAATAGACTCAGTTGGCGTCAGTAATATTTTTATTGGAAAACAGACTTGGCCAAGAAATCAAATTTACAAGAAAATAGAAAACGTAATAGTTATTTCGGCAAATGTTTACTGTGGAATTATTTTGCTCTAAACTATAACACGGGTTCTTATGGCTGAGAGGCTAAAGCTCTGGAGATCCGTGCTACAGGATTCGAGTCACTGTTGTGCCATAAATAAACGTAGCGTATCGAAAGTCACTTTAAATTATAGGTGCCTGCCTAATATGACTGTAGAGACTTGGGCGTAGGGCTGAAAACCCTATCCCATAATAAGAAAAACATCTTAAGTCCAGAAATCTGTTAGTAGGCACACAGCCTTGGCCCAACATGGGGCTGTTGCGCCAATGATGATGATGATCATGATGAAACTATAACATAGCATAATTATAATAATGTGAAAATTATATATCCATTTTCTCAGTAATACATGGAAACCGCGATTTTTTGTAATTTTAGAAATAAAAATGGAAGCAGCAAATCAAGTAAAATTCAAAATGTCAGAACCACGTCATCTATTGTTTAAACAATGATTATCTATATATTGACACAGCATTGAAATAAATTATAGGATATACGTAAATATATATTTATCGCAAATTGTCACCCAAATTTTTTAAAATATTTCTTTAATAATGTTAATAATGTTTTCATCATTTCTCATAATCATAATAAATAATAATTTGGTTTCAATAAGTCAGAAGACAATATTATGTTACAGACAAAGATTTTTTTTTGTAATTTGCATAATCGTTTCATTAATTTATATACATGCCGTGGATATTTTATAAATATCCTATTATAAAAAAGATTTTGCATCTCAGTAAGAAAATTTTGATACTTTTCTTTTAACGTTATGACTAGGGATTGCAATACCGGTATACCGGGATACAGAATACCGGTATTTTGAACCATTTGTACAATTTTGTAATACCGGTATTCACAAGTTTAAATAGCGGTTTTTAAGTATTTACTAGAAATTTAGAATTCTTATCTGTGAAATTTTTATTCAGAATTCTTCTCTGTGAAAACAAGATAGTAGTTGTGAAGAAAGTTTGTAACATTTCAATATTTTTTAAATGGGTGAGTTTGTTATTCACATTGTATTTGCATATCATACTTTTAGAGTTCAAAATATTTCTCAGATTTATTATATATATACACTCATAAATAATACCCCATAATAATGAATAAGAATAACTTTAAAGAACATAAAAAATCAGTTGATAATACTTCGGTTTGGTTTCATTATTTATATGATAAAAAGAATATGGTGGCACAATGTAAAAAATATTCAAGACTTATTAAAGTGAACAGCGGAAGTACAAGTGTACACATTTAAAAATGAAACATGATCAAAATAAAAATGAAAGATAAAATTGAAAGAATCTAATTGCGATGAAGATACAAACTTAATCACAGTTTCTAAGCCCAAGCCATCAGGGATTTTAGAATATTTTGAGAAAAAAGATAATTTGGATGAAATTATAAGTAAAATTACAGCATTAGATGGTTTGCCATGTCGAGATGCTGAAAGAGCGTTTTCGACAGCTGGTAACTTTTGCACAAAATTACGTTCCAGGCTTAATGATAGTACAATTGATGCATTATGTTTTTTAAGATCACATTTCAAAAATTTTTAATAGTACCACAGACATAGTGATATTTACACTTTTTTGATAAATAAATAAATAAGATGTTCCTTTACTTTTCTGTGATTCTTTATATACTGTTATAGTTTATAAATTACAAAAAAATTTTCTGATATTTACATTCTCTAATAAAACTGGCAAATAAAACAAAAAACAACAACTGTATTTTCTTTCTTTTTCTAAAATGTCTACTACCGGTATTAAGATCTAAAAAATACCGAATACCGGTATTGAACTTTTGGTCCGATATTGCAATCCCTAGTTATGACTCATTTATAATTGCTAATATTATGTTTACTTCCTTTCTAGGAAGGCATTATTATAATAATTTTCTTGTTATTTTATTCAAGAGTAGATTAAGCCTTATTTACCGCTGAAATTGTATAGCCTTTCTGTAATAAATCATTATAGATCATTACCTTGTTTACGATTATTATAGATCATTATCTTGTTTATGATCCTTATAGAGCATTATCTTATTTATGATCACATGTTATGATCCTCATAGATTATGTTTGCTGTTACTAAATGTTTGTAGTTCAACGGATAGTTTCTTTTAACCATTATGATACTAGCATTACTATATTCAAATATTCCACATTTTTTAAATTTACTTACAAGAGACTTAATAATGTGTTATACCACTTGACGAAATTTTTATGTAACTCTTATGTAGATATTTCGCTTGTAAAATTAGAAGTGGAATATTTTCTTCTTAATAGATTGTGTTTTTTCGAGAATTTACAATATTTAACAAAATATAATCTATGTAACTTGCAGATATTGAAACTAGGGATTGCAATACCGGTATATCGGGATAACGAATACCGGTATTTTGAGCCATTTGTACAATTTTTTAATACCGGTATTCACAAGTTTAAATACCGTTTTTTCGTTATTTACTAGAAATTTAGAATTCTTATCTATGAAAGAATTCTTATCTGTGAAAACAAGGTTGTAGTTTCGAAGAAAGTGTGTAATATTTCGATAGTTTTTAAATTGGTGATTTGGTGATTCAGATTGTAATTGCATATCATACTTTAGAGTTCAAAATATTTTTCAGATTTATTATAAATAAATTAGAATTAGCGGTAACTAAAAAATTTTCAACAAACCAAAATACAATACAGAAATCAGCTATATCCAAAACAATCCGACGAAAAATAGATAGAGAGAATATTTGAAGATGAGGGATTTAGAGGTAAATACTTGGAAAAAGTTTATCGCGCATTGTTAACATTCCCACCAACTAGCGTAAATGCTGAAAGAGCGTTTTCGACAGCTGGTCATTTTTGCACAAAATTACGTTTCAGGCTTAATGATAGTACAATTGATGCATTATGCTTTTTAAGATCACATTTCAAAAATTTGTAATAGTACCACAGACTGAATAGTGATATTTACACTATTTTGTGATTTAAATAAATAAGATGTCCCTTTACTTTTTTGCGATTCTTTATATACTGTCATAGTTTATAAATTACAAATTTTTTTGTGATATTTGCATTCTCTAATAAAACTGGCAAATAAAACAAAGAAACACCTGTATTTTCTTTCTTTTTCTAAAATTTCTACTACCGGTATTAAAACCGGTATCCTGGTATTAAGATCTAAAAAATACCGAATACCGGTAGTAGAAACTTTTGGTCCGATATTGCAATCCCTAATTGAAACTGTTTGCTGTTATCTCTCCATTAATACCCTGTAAAAATAAGAACACTCTACGCAAAAAGACACTCTTTCAAAGACTAGTCACCTCGTTTCTTAAAACTGTGACTTTAACGGACGTCCCCCACCCCGCAGATTCAAACCAGAGTCTTCTTGCACGATTGCTGCTAACATTACAACTGTGACACCAATTCATCATCAATTGTAACTAACTTTTTATATAAAAATTTACTTTATATAAAATGAATGTATAATATTTTAATTGAGCCGGAATGGTCGAGCGGCTAGAGCTCTGGGGCTCGGTACTACAGGTTTCGGGTTCCAGTCCGGTGGTGTCCCGGATTTGTAGTGGTTCGGAATCCACTTTAAATCGTAGGTCCCGGTCTCATATGACTGTTGAGCGTAGAGCTGACAACCCTACATCTCTCGCCTCGAAATCTGCCAATAGGTAGACAGACTTGGCTCACAGTGGACTGTTGCGCCAATGATGCTGATGAAAATTTTAATTAAATATTAATAGTTATTTATTAAATAATACTTAATATAAAATTTTAATATTAATTTAAAATGTTTTATATAAAATATATAAAGAAATTTTAACATAACTCTTAGACAAACATAACTCTTTATATATATTTACTATATATATATATTATGTATAAGATATATATAACTTATATGTATTTCTTAGAACTGCTTAATATTCGGTATTTTTTTTTCTCATAAAGTAGTGTAATATTTTTTTTCGCATTAGAGGAGACATTAATCTTAACAGAATAAGCTCTATGTACAAGCCTCATACTAGACAACGGTATTCCTCGGAGTCTAATTCTTTTTGCGAAAGAAAAGAAATTCCTTTCTCAGACTTCTATCCAAAAAAATCTAGAAAGATAACGTAATTACTTATGTTATGGTCTGATGATTCGTATAGATAAATTCATATATTTATATACAATGATGTTAGAAACCAGTTGAGGGTTTCAAGATAAAATGTATTTTGTAATATTTTGTCGAAAATTAATGACACATTTTGTTACAACGTGTATCCATAATGAATAATTTATGGAATTATGTTATGCAGAAGCAAATAGCCTTTAGATATATTCTGTCGAGTATAAAATTATCTGGTTGGCAGCGACTAATAAGCAAATTAATGCTTTTTTTATTGCTTAAGTATTTTTTTTTTCTTGATGATAAGGCCAAATAAGTGGTGGAAAAAACCCTGACAGGTAATTAGCAAATTAATAAATAAAAAAATTGTGGGTAAATCCTGGTCATCATTAAATTACTTATGGCAATATTTTTATAGAGGTATTAAAAATCAAAATTAAATATAAATGTAAGATTGTTGTATTTTAATTGTATAGTAATTATTGTTTAGTTTATTACGAAAATAATTTAATTTTAAATGCGGATATATGAAAATATTTTTTAAAAAATCCTTCTTATGATGTTTAATGAAATCATAAAAGTTCCATTAAAAGATATTATAAATAAATAAATAAATATATATATATATAATTGAAATCCGCTCATTAATTTCAAACTATCATGTGTGAACATACGATGATGGGCACACAGGATACACACAGGATATATGAATGTTCAATTACCCAAGAAATTTTTGAAGTAATTGACCAGAATACTACAAGAACTACCAAATTTAATAACTACAAGAATATACCAAATTTTGATAATCCTAAAACTTCATGAAGAAGTAATTGTTCGAAATACTATAAGAGGCACAATTAAATTCAATAGGCACGGGAATATACGAAAGTTCAATAATCCAAGAAATTTATGAAGCAATCGTACTAGAACTACCAAAATTAATTGCCACGGGAATATGCTAAAGTTTGATAATCCTAAAAGTTCATTAAGAAGCAAATTGTTTAAAATACTATAAGAAGTATAACTAAATTTTATAGCCATGGAAATATAGGAAAGTTCAATAATCCAAGAATTTTATGAAGCAGTTGGAAGAAGCAGTGAAGAAATTTTTTAAGTAATTGGCCAGAATACTGCAACAACTTCGAAAGTCAATAGCCACAAGGATATACTAAAGTTTGATAATGCTAAAAGTTCACGAAGATTCAATTTTTCGAAATACATAATATAAGAAATACATCTAATTTCAAAATTCAACAAAATTCAATACAAAAAATTTATGAAGCAATTGGACAGAATACTACAAAAATTATCAAATTCAATAGTGTCAAGAATATACCAAAGTGGGATAATCATAAAACTTCTTGAAGAAGCAATTGCTCGAAATATTATAAGAAACACAACTAAATTCAATATTCATGGAAATATACGAGAGTTAAATAATCCAAGAAACTTATGAAGCAATTGGAGAATTCTACAAGAATACATAAAGAAGCTTTAACAACTTCAAGAATTCCAAAATTCAGAAACCACAGGAAGATTTAAAAGTTCTTCAATAATATATACTAAAGTTTGATAACTCTAGAACATAATTAAGAAGTAATTATTCTAAATACTACAAGAAATACAAATAAATTCAATAGCCAAGGTAATATATGAATGTTTACTAATCCAAGAAATTTATGAAATAATTGTTCAGAAAACTTCAAGAAATACTAAATTCAATATCCACAGAAATATACAAAAAGTTTTATACTCCTAAAACTTCAGGAAGCTATTGTTCAAAATACTACAAGAAACACAAAATTCAATAGCTATGGAAATATAAGAAAATTCAATATTCCTAGAAATTTCTGAAGTAATTGAAGAATTCTAAAAGATAAAAACTACTTCAAGAACTTCTACAAGAACTGCTAAATTCAGTAGTCACAAGAATATACCAAAGTGTGATAATCCTAAACTTTATGAAGAAGCAATTGTTCGAAATGCTGTAAGAAGTGCAACTAAATTCAATAGCCACTAGAATATACGAAAGTTTAATAATCTAAGAAATTTATGAAGCAATTGGTCAGAATAGTACTAGAGCTACCAAATTCAATAACTACAGGAATATACCAAAGTTTGATAGTCCTACAACTTCATGAAGAAGCAATTTGCTCGAAATACTATAAGAAGCACAACTAAATTCAATATTTATGAGAATATATGAAAGTTCAACAATCCAAGAAATTTATGAAGCAATTAGAGAATTCTACAAGACAACAACTTCTACATGAACTACCAAATTCAGAAATCACAGGAATATACTAAAGTCTGATAACTCCAGGACTTTATTAAGAAGTAATTGTTCAAAATACTATTCGGTTATACTGTTATACTGCCGATGTTGTTATACTGTTGCTATTATATTGTATTATACTGTTACCACACAGCTGTATGTTTACTATTATTTACTGTTATACTGTTATTATTATATACTGTATTACTGTTGTTATTATTTCTTAATACACTGTTGCTATAATTTTCTATTTTACTGTTGCTATCCGACTATATAGTGTTGCTATATATTGGTCTATAAGATGTTGCTGTATACTGTTGCTCTTCGGTTATACATTGTTGCTACATACTGTTCGGCTATATTCTGTTGATATATGCTGTTGTTATTCAGCTTTTTTTTGCCCATGCACAACATGGAATTTTGTTTTCTCCCGCGAATTTTTAAATAACTTCATTCATTTTCTCCTTAAGCAATTTTTAATAACTTCAAGGACTCTTAACCAGGACATCATGCTCAAGCATGATAGAAAGAAAAGACATGGATAAAGTAGGATAATAAAAGAATAATACTAAGAATTTATACGTAACAAAAGATAAAAAATAAGATGATAAAGATCTTTTTCACACATGAGAAATGAACTTTAACGTGAATTAAATATGAATTTTATGCATGATAATTTAATACATGAAATATTGAACTTTAAATATTTGACAATTTAATATTTTGTGGCAACAAACAAATATCCCTTGACAAATGTTTTTATTGAAATTAATTTTATTTTTATTTATATTAATCGTTACATTTTTATTTTACAACTAAAAAATGATTCTAATTGTTTTGTTTTTAAAAAGACAAGTTTATTTAAAAAAAAAAAAAAATGTTAGCTCATTTTTGGAAATCTTGCAGCACACCTAAATCGACGATTATAAAATCTAAGCAAAGGAAAATGAGTTTGTCAAGTGAATAATTTATATCTTTTTCTACCGCCAAAAAGAAATAAAAATAAAGAGATTATATGCAGAAACATGGATTTCGAAAACGCAATGCAGAAACCACAACAACGGTCTCGCCAGATGGCGCTCGCCATAAAGAAAAGAAAAATGACGTCAACTTTAAAAATCGTTCGTCATTTCTGTCGTGGAACGAAAATGAATAATGCGTTTGATGATTAAAAATTCCTTGCTCGTTAGAGGCGAGCACTTTGCTTATTTATTTTCCTTTAAATCCTGAAAGATTAAATGCGAAAGTTACTTTAAATGAGAATTATTGCTGTACTGGCTGATAAAAGGTTGCGGTTTTTAGTTATGAATATTTTCGCTCATTTAAGGCAAGCTGCGTGAAGGAAATTTCTGATAAGTGCTGCAGCGGCGTTCTCTAAGCATTGTGGAAGATTTTATTTTGAATTAGAAATTTCCGCTCGCCTTTTATTCAATTGCGGCGTCTTTTCGCGAGTTTCGTTATTAAATGTGTTCCCCATTAAAATGCAAAACGCTGAACGCACTTTTGCATAAAGTTTACCGATTTCCGTTCCAAGCTGAAGAACTGTGAGTAGAATAATCTAACGGTGGTTAAAATTATTTTACGTTTAAGTAGATAGTTCTAGGAACAGTATGACATCACCTGCATTCCTTGGAAAATAAATAAATAGTTCTTTAAAATGCATTCATAATTTCTAATCAAAAATTTATTCTTCTAATAAGTAATTAACGATTAAATGACTTATATTATATAAATGAATAAACTATTTGTAAGTAAATCGACTGTGTTATTTATTATATGATAAAGAATTAATATACACGGTTACAGTGATTTTTATATACTTAAACTGCAATCTCTTAGCTTCAAGTTGTAATCTTCAGCTTGATTTTTTTCATCTTATTTAGGATCTGAATATAGATTATTGATTCAAAATACAATATTAATGCAATATTTTAGATTACAAGTTAATTGCTTTTGAAGTTCGACTATTGTTTGTTTGTATATCTATTAGATTGGTGGATAATTATCAGGTGTTTCGTTGACGTGCTATATTAATTAATAAAAATGTACAATATTTTATAAATTTATGAACGAAAATATCCTTTTACTCTTAAGTTATAACCATACTCATATTCTCCATATTATGTGGTGCCACTTTGAGGAAGGAATGGAAAACAGTGCAGTCATTTCGCATCTTAACGAACCTTTCATTCAGGACACAATCAGCGAAAGTAGATGCAGGGAACGATTTGCCTGTTTCAAATCTGGCGACAGTAGCTTGGGAGATAGGCCAGGAAGAACTCGATCATTGGATTTCGACGACCAGGCACTTTTGGCAGGCACTTTGGGTAGGCACTTTGGGCACCAGGCACTTTGGGGACGAAAGCTTGACAACTCGAAGGCTGGCCGACAACTTCAATGTGGACCATTCAACTATCGTTCGTCTTCACAAAAAGCTTGGAAAGGTATGGAAATCTTCTTCTTCGCCTATCCCCAAAGTCCAGCGGGGATAGGCGAAGAAGGGAATGTGATGGCAGATGCATTGGACAAAGCGGGTGATAGTGAGGTATTGGTTCCACTTGAGCCCCTTACCTACACAGAGATCTACTCTCCCAAGCTATGTTAAATGGAAAAACTATTTGGTCTACTCCCCAGTGCACCGGTGGTATCGGGGCCATCGACCTGGCGGTACTTTGACACTTAATTGTGACAGGCAGGGGCAAACTGCAATCACCCTTTTGCTCGTTTGGAACTATGACTTTCTCAGATGGTTTGAAAGCTTTCGACACTTGCACCAAGTGCTCCTCTGAGAAGGCTTCTTGGCTTGAAGGCATCTTGGCGTGCCTGGAGCTCAGATGTCAGGATCTCCTTGACAGTCCGTTGATGGTCTTGGGCTTTCTTTGGGTATTTGGATTCATGGACCAAGTCTAGGTATGGAAATTGGCTGTATAGGTCCCCCCACGAACTCAGCGATAACAATAAAGCTGAACGTGTCAGAATTTTCACCGATTTGCTTAAACGAAATGAGCTGGGTCCGTTTCTGAAGGTTCATGGCTTCTCTTCAAAAACCTCAAAAGAAAGAAGGTCTGCTATATGACGATTTCGATAACTTTTATGACAATTTTGATAACTTAGTGGATAGAGTCGATAACTTTGCCCATGCAATAGACTGAATAGTTATTGAAGTAAATGGTGACTGCTGAGTAATTATTTAAAAATGTTACTGTTGAATTTTTATGTTTCTTTTTCATAATAAATAGTGTTGAAGAACGCCAGATAATATCGTTTAAAAACGCCTGATATTTACTATACCAACCCAATACATAGAATCATTGATATTTATTTATGTATAAATATAATAAAATACTCTATCAAGCATTTTATTAAAGAATAAATAAATTAAATTTAAAAAAAACTTTAATAATTATGTTTGTTGATACTATAAGAGTATTTATAAAAACGAATTGATTGTATCTTCAAGAAATAATTGATGAAAAAAAAAGGATGTAACAATCAGGTGGTTAATCTTTCATCAAATAATGGAAATACCAATGAAATATTTGCCAAATAAAAAAAGCATATTTAAATATTGGAACCTATAATTTTTAATATAGAAATATTTTACACATACACATACACATTAGTATACACATACCGAAATTATGTATTTAAAAGAATACAAAACTAGTATCAAGTTCCTTTTTTAGCATATTTTTCTGAGGATTTTAGCATACTATTTTGGGGGAAAAAATAAACATTGTGGTTTTATATACACACACTGAAATTATGACAAAATACAAAATACAAATACAAAACTAGCATCAGGTTCCTATGTTTTAACATATTATTCTGAGGATTTTTTTTACATATTATAATTTTAACATACTATTCTGAGGATTTTTTACATATACAATTTTAACATACTTAAATACACATACTGAAATTTTGTTTTTAGAAGAACACAAAACTAGCATCAGATACCTATTTTAACATATTATTCTGAGGATTTTTTACATACTATAATTTTAATATATTATTCTAAGGAATAAAAAAAGTTTGTGGTTTTAAATATACATACTGAAAACATGTATTTAGAGGAATACAAAATTAGCATATATAACTTCCTATATGAACATATTATTCTGAGGATTATTTATAAACTATAATTTTAACATACTAATATGAGGGAATAAAAACATTATGGTTTGAAATACATATAAAATTATATATTTAGACAAATACAAAGCTAGCATCAGGTTCCTATTTTAAGATACTAATCTGAGATTTTTTTACATACTCTAATTTTAACATACTATTCTGAGGAAAGAAAAGAAACACTGTGATTTTAAATGCACATATTGAAATTGTGTATTTATACCCATACAAAACGAGCATTAGGTTCCTGTGCCAACATACTATTCTGAGGATTTTTTACATACTATAAATTTGACAAATTATTTTTAGGAAAAAAAATAAACATTGCTGTTTTAAATGCACATACTGAAATTTTGTATTTAAAAGAATACAAAACTAATATCAGATTCCTATTTTAATATATTATTCTGAAGAGTTTTTACGCATTACCATTTTAACATACTTAAATACACATACTGAAATTATGTATTCAGACGAATACAAAATAGTCATCAGGTTCCTATTTTAATATACTATTCTAAAGATGTTTTGCATACTGTAATTTTGACATACTATTCTGGAGAAGAAATAAATATTGTGTTTTTAAATATACATAATGAAATTATGTATGTAGGCGAAAACTAAACTAGCATCAGGTTCCTATGCTAGGATGGTATTCTGTGGATTTTTTTATATATAATGCAATTTTAGCATACTTAAATACAAATATGAACATTATACATTTAGACGAATACAAAACTAGCATCAGGTTCGTATTTTAGCATACTACTGAGAATTTTTGGCATACTACATATTTAACATACTATTCTGAGGAAAAAAGGAATTATTGTGATTTTAAATAGACTTAAATTATGTATTCAGACGAATTCCAAACTAGCATCAAGTTTCTTTTTTAGCATACAATTCTGATGATTTTTTACATACAATAATTTGAACATACTATTCAGAGGAAAAAAGGAATCATTGTGATTTTAAATACACATACTGAAATTATGTATTTAGACGAATACAAAACTAACATCAAGTTTCAATTTCAACATGCTATTCTGGGAATGTTTTACATACTGAAATCATTACATATTTTGAAATGATTACATATTACATATTTTCTATTACATACTAATAGAAAAACGAAATTTTATGGTTTTAAATACACGTACTGGAATTATGTATTTTCTTGTTACGAATGTAAAACTAACATGAGGTTCTTATTTTAATATACAATTATGATTAATTTTTACATACTACAATTTTTAACATACTATTCTGAGGAATTTTTACATAGTACAATTTTAACATATTTTCTGAGGATTTTTAACATACTATTCTGAGGAAAAACAAACATTGTGGTATTAAATACAGATCCTGGAATTATGAATTTGGGCGAAAAAACAAAACTAGTATACGTTTCTTATTTTAACATACTTTTCTAGGATTTTAACATACTATCCTGAGGGGGAAAAGAAACGTGATTTTAAATACATACAAGTATACTGAAATTATGTATTTAGATGAATACAAAACTAACATCAGGTTTCAATTTCAACATGCTATTCTGGGAATGTTTTACATACTGAAATGATTACATATTACATATTTTCTATTACATACTAATAGAAAAACGAAATTTTACGGTTTTAAATACAAGTACTGAAATTATGTATTTTCTTGTTACGAATGTAAAACTAACATGAGGTTCTTATTTTAATATACTATTATGATGAATTTTTACATACTACAATTTTAACATACTATTCTGAGGAATTTTTACATAGTACAATTTCAACATACTATTCTAAGGAAAAACAAACATTGTGGTATTAAATACAGATCCTGGTATTATGAATTTGGACGAAAAAACAAAACTAGTATACGTTTCTTATTTTAACATACTTTTCTAGGATTTTAACACACTATTCTGAGGGGGAAAAAGAAACGTGATTTTAAATACATACAAGTTTACTGAAATTATGTATTTAGAACGAATACAAAACTAGCATCAGGTTCGTATTTTAAACAAGCGAGAAACTTAATCGCTTTTGACTCATTAAAAGGGATGGCAAACACAGAACAATCAGGAGGTTTCCCGTTAGAGAGCGCACACGCAAACAAAAAGAAAAAAAAGTCGTTTGGACTAATGCATTCACTACTATTTGTTCGCTCATAAAGAGTAGGCGTTGACACCCCTGCAAATGAATTCTACACCCTCAGGAATTGTTCTAATCAAGGGCAGGGTGGAGCTCATTGCATAATGATACCTCTCAGAATTACCGTACACGTGAATTATTTCTGATTGGCTGTTATTTTAATTGTATTTTCGTTTGGCCTGCTGGCATCGGTCTCCAAGTTGTTTTAGATAATTGATATAGCACAAAAGAATTAATTTGAATGTTACTAAATGTGAACATCTATAAATACACACCTCCAGCATGTTTTAATAAGTAATTAAACGTAAATGGACTTTTTATGGGTGTAGGAGTTATCAGTATTACTTAATAACAAGCCCTAATTCTCAGATAAAACCACACAAATGTATGTGAAAGTGTCCATTTTTGCTCTTAGTATAATGTGTTAAGACAGAAAATCTATATACAAAGAAAGGACATGATTCGTTACTTAAAAGATGTCTGTGAATTAAGAAATTTTCATATTACCTCATATCTATCAGCTATTTTTGAAATGTAATATTTTTCATAATTGTTTCACAATTTCTGATAGGCTTAATATACACTCAAGAG
>BPLQ01011225.1:307860-323798 GCA_021605075.1 Caerostris darwini | reverse complement strand
CTCGTTATTGGTAGGTGGTCATAATGTTTTGTCTCTTGAGTGTATATGTTTGATAGGCTGAATGATAAATCCATTTTTTATAGGTGGCCGACATACAAGGTCTAGACTTTTAACCCTGCTTCCTCCTACACACTGACAAGAGCATTTCTACGGCGTTCAGGAGAAATGGTAAGTAGGCTTCTCAACCGAAAGGAAGTACAGCGCAACCATGCTCTGTTGTTGAGAAACGTTTAGTTGATCTACAGTTTCACACCCTGAGGGGAAATATACTTAGTGTTATCCTGCTTGTTAGTAGGCTTACAGACTCTCATCTGTTGAGAAACGTTTAGTTGGTTTACAATCTCTCACCATAAGAGAAAGTATATTTAGGGCACCCTAGAGAATTATTGACCTGTATACTCTCATCCGGAGAGGAAGTATATTTCTCACATCCTGCGCGTAGCTAAGTATCGGGGTTTCGAATCCTTCCATCAATCTAACATAATTATACATAGATAGCAAATGTGTTAAATATTGTATGTCTTTAATTGTAGTATATGTGTGTGGTATTACAGCGTGTGTAAATACAAAAGGGAATTATCAAACCTGTGCCTCCAGTATCACATCCTAACCACACCCAATTATAATCTGGTTGCCCAACCCAGACCTAATTTCTTTTAATATTCATCTAATAAATCTGTAACACGCATATTTTACTGATGCGCGGTTATTGTTGCTGATATCATGGCTTTAGGAAAACAGATTTTTCTTATCTCCAGACAATATAATAAAATTAAATTAAAGAAAGTGATATCTAATAATAAAACTGTTATATTCACATATTAATATTACGAATAATGCAGTTATTTGCATTTATTGATTAGTTCACTTTGAGATTGGTTCATTCTTATTCTAAGTCTTTTAACCCTTAATGAAAATGGGGGATCCTTGAAATCTTATTCTGACTTACAATTTCTTTTAAATTTCATGATTAATTTAAATTATACTAACTGTATGACGCCCATAACTTCCTAGCTCGCAATATTTATTACTGATAAATATATTGTAAGCAGAAACATATATTTTCTTTGTCTCACTAACCGACTACAAAAATATACTTTAATATGTAAAATTAAAGAAAATAGCCTCTGTTAGTCATATTATTTCAAGTATATTTTCAGTATTATAAACATTTAGTTTAATTCATCATTTAATTCAGCTTTTTTTAAGGGAAAATAACATTCTAATTTGGGGCCAGATGGCCGAGTGCCTAGCGCTTTGGCACTCGGTACCACAGGTATCGGGTTCGAATCCCGGCGGTGCGATGGGTGTTTGTAGTGGTTCGGAATCCACTTTAAACTGTAGGTCCCGGTCCTAATAGGATCGTAGAGCGTTGCGGGGGCATTGTTACTCCGCGTCCGTGGCTTATCTTCAAGTTGCCCGCGCCCCCTGGGTAATGCAAAGTGAGTAACGTCTGTGCAGCACTTGCCTTAAGGCATCCAAGACCAAGCTGTCTAAGTGTTTGCCAGCTGCATTGGAACAAAAAAAAAAACATTCTAATTTTAACCTACATTTAAAATCAGCTTACTGTGTGACATCACTAAAGTTCGAGTTCGTTATTATGGATATACATTCAAGAGCCAAAACATTATGGCCACCTGTCAATAACGAGTTGGCCCCCACCTTTGGCGCGCAACAAAGCTTCAACCCGCCTTGGCATGGATTAACGCCACCACTTAATACCAGTTGAATACCACTTCCACGTCTTTATTCCTGCCTTCCACGTCATCCAGGCGAATTCATTGCAAAATGTAGGGGTGGTCATAATGTTTTGGCTCTTGAGTGTATATCTTGAAAGAGGAAACACGTTTCCTCTGTTTCACTGTAACCGAGTACAAAAATGTACTTTAATAAAATTAAATAAAATAACCTGTATAAGTAAAGTTATTCCATGTACATTTCCAGCATTATAAGCAGTTAGTTTCTTTCACCATTTGATTCAGTTTTTTTAAGAGAGGGTGGTATTCTTATTTTAACCTACATTTAAATTCAGCTTATTCTATGACACCGCTACCGTTCTAGTTAGTGGTATTTACTGCCGATAAATTTCCAAGAGCGGAAAAGCATGGTTTTCGTCCCTCACGATAGCCAAGTAGATAACAACCTACTAAAATAAAATTTAAACAAAATAAGCTTTGTTATTAAAATTTATTCCATGTACATTTTTATTATTATAAGCTTTACATTTAATTTCATTCACTAATAAAACTAATAAACACTAATAAACAAGACCGGTTTATTTTTTTATATATTGCAGCAATTTTAAAGACTTCATTAATGTCTCTACCGAGCATGTGAAGTTCGAAACTTTGTAGAATTTTACAAGAAAGTTGTAAAAAGTATTGGAATTTTAAATGAGAAGAAATGACGAAAATTAAAGAAAAAATAAATAGCTCAAGCTACTTCAATGCAGCATTACATTTTTTAACCTTAAAAAATTAATAACATAACAAAAATGTAGTTTAATATTATATGTAAAAAAGGGTTAATTTGTAACAACTCTCAATTTCACAACCTGTTATTCTTGTAAGTAAATTATTCATTTTTTATGTAAAAAAATAATGATGAGATAAAGATGAATAATTGCGTTGTTTTAGTAATTATAATGGAAACTACATTAAGTATATACGTTTCAGTAGATTATTCCATTTATACATATATATCTATATATATATATATATATATATATATATATATTTACAAGGTGATTATAATTAAAGCCTCATTTTCAAAATGCTGTCAAAAAAGAACCACTCGTCACAATGAGTTCAAATTTGAACTTATGATACTTGAAGAAGGAGGAAACGGTATGATATCAAAAAATAGTTCCAAAATTGCAAGATCCGATAGTTCCTCCGATTTTTTCCAATCAATTTGGTATGACCTGGGATGGGCTTTCCACTAACAGTGTCACAACTGCTGGTTGACCTGGCAGTCATTTGTTTCCGCCAGAAAACCGAAACAATCAAGCAAATTGAACGCTACAGTTGGTTTAATGTGCAACCCATGCCAAAAAAGGTTATAATTTCAATTTAAAATATTACTGTCGCCCGAATTCAATTCTCTTATGCCGTTTACAGAGCCATCTATTCATACACTTTGGAACCGTACTATTTCCCTCTCACTCAAGTATCATCAGTTTAAATTTGGACTTAATGTGACGAGCGGTTCTGTTTTTACAGCATTTTGAAAGTGGGACTTAAATTATATTCCGCCGTATATATGTATAAATATATATGTATGTATAATAAACACACACACTCACATATATATATATATATATATGTAGACATATAAAGAGGTCGCCATCATTATTTATTTTTTGTATTTGTGATTGTAATGCATATCCAATACAGGCTCGAAAATACCTAACATGGAAAAAAAACATTTCTACTCCTGTTGGTAGTGTACGTTACAGATATTGTTTGAAAAACGTGTAGATTCAAACTGAATGAGGAATAATATCTAGAATTATCAATCTAACTATCCGGGGAAGTTTATTGTCTTTTCTATTGTTGTGACTCCTCCTCAGTGTCCTGCAGCGATGGACGGACAACCACCCCATGAGTAGTCCACTCTTAGATGGAGGGAGAGGGAAGCTTCTGGTGTAAGTGAACACCCGTAGGTAGAAGTCTGATTTGGCTCCGAGTGGCTGAAAAAGGAGGATAGTGCCTTCCGAGAGGACTTTTAGGTGCAACTAGCTTGCATTTACGAATCGTATGGAAGAAAGCAGGAAAACTTCTACCCGGTATTCTGACTAACGAAGAAAGATACTAAACTCCACAAACGCCATCAAGCCTAATCGTTTTTGAAATAATACCTGTAACACAGCTGTTAGCGAATTGAACCAGTTCGTGATGATTGGCAAATTCATCACCATACATATTCATCAAATCGTGGTGTCTTAAGTGTAATCTCTTATATATATTTAAAATAAAAACTGACAATTTTCATACTAAATCAAATGTATTAAGCAATTCTGAACTGTAAATAAGTATAAACTAAATATAAATGAATCGCATAACTTTTAACTTTTCTCATGTTCATATGTTCTTAAGCAACACCTTTTCCAGAAGTCTGTTATTAAATTAAATAATCCATGAGATATTTCTTGATTAGAATATTATATTATTAAAAAATAAGAAGATTTTGTTATAAAATTTTAAAATATGGGCGAATAAATGAAGTAACTCAATCAACAACACTATTTTTCATCGATGATTATCTCCTGTTCTTAACCGCGGAGGTAAGTTCTTCGCCAATTCTTTGATAAACACCTATTTTTCTGCAATAACAACACCCCTTTTTAAAAAAGACTGCATCTTCTTTTTAATAAAAGAACATTCATTAGTCTAGGACACGCTGGCTTATTTATATACTTCTCAAAAACCCAGATTACAGTCCAGCTTTAAGATTAGCCTTTGCTAGCAATTTATCTCCAATGCGTTATTGGCAATGGCCACATATAACACTTTTTTCCCCCATTTTTAAACATGGCGCAACGTATTCTACCACCAACCACTCATGCGCTTTAGAATGTTCTTTTTTTTTTTTTTCTTCCTTTTCATCTTCCAGGTTAGCGTATTTTAACGGTGCGAAAATGAATGCCGGCCATTACTCTTGTCCAATCACTCCATAGAAAAAAAAACGAAAAATGTCTAGATTTATGGTCGCGGCTATCAGCGTTAGGGTTTCCTTCAAGAACCAGTAATAAATACAGCAATTGAAAATTATTGAGAGTATTATAGGACTAGCAAAGGAAAAAAATATAAAGAAAGTGTTTTTTGTTTCATTTTGTTGCATTACCATAATTTCTTACGTTTCATCAGAGTGAAAAAAAAATGGCAGCTCAATTCGAAACGCCGATTTTATAAAAAGATCTGAAGGCTTCCAACTTTTTTTTTGTTTGACTTCTGATTAAAATTCAGTCGGTTAATAATTACTCGATTGCGGTTACCGTGATTTGGATTCACTGAAATGTAAAAACCAACCGAGCGTGCATTTTTAGAAACTCATTCAAACAACTTCAGAGTCTTTTTAGCCATTTTTCTTTTAGAAAGTTTTTAACTATTTTATTATTTATTTTTTTCGTCTTCAAAAAAATGACACCGATATTTGAGTGGGATTTAATTTTTTTCCGTAACTTTTCAGATACGTTCTAATTACATCTTCTGTTATTCAGCATCGAAGAAGAAGTAGAAATTTTTATTTCAAAATAGTTTTTAATTTCTTTTGTAGGCCGAGTTGTACGTGAAAGAAAAAAAGAAATTCTACGCTTGAATTCAGATGTCGGAAAATGGATAATTAGTTTTGAAAAGGTCAGTTCGGTAAATATTACTTTCAAATTCAAATTTGAATTTTTTTTAAACACTTTTTTTTTAACACCTTCTTCAACTTTAATTAAATTTATCAAAACTTGCAGGTTATGAAATACTTACTTCATTGAATCATAAAAACATAGAAGGAAGTATAATAATTAACAGAAAATAAGAGTACACCCATGTTAAATTACCATAATGCGATGTCTTAACCATTAAAATTGAATCTGCATATCATTTAAGTGTTTTACAAAATTGTGTGTATGTTTGTTTCATTTTACCAGGATTTATTCTAATGTTTGCGGTTCCATAAACTAAGAAAATACCTTTTGGGAATCATATCTAAGTTATTCCTTTAATCCAGCATATGAAACATTTTAGTGTAAGTTGAATTAATTGTTTATTGCACTAACTTGATGATTGTTATGTGTCCTATACTATTAGATATAAATCCATATTTAATATTCTTAATATTTATTAATTAATATTTTTGTACTATTTGAAATTAACATTTTTGTCGTTTTTTATTTGTTTTGCTTAACAAAATATTCATTTCCTAATCATTTTCCTTTTAATTTACAATTAACAATCACCTTCGTAAAAAAAAAAGAAGTTTTTCATAATTTTTAGCTGGCATCATATAAACCTGTTAATGCCAACCTACGGTGGTATTAGGCAAGAACCTATGGTGTAAGAACTATGGATGCCACTGATACTCGAACCCAAATCTCGTGGTATAAATATATATATATTATAATCTTCTGGGCCATATGCATTTATGCATATGCATCCCATAAGATTTAGAATTTAATGTAAGAACAAAACTCTTAATAGCAATGTTACAAAAAATTTTTAAAAACTATAGAATTCCGAACTATTTTATTTTTATTTTTTAATATCATTTTCGATTTTAAAAAAATTAGACTTTGCTTTCACCAGACGATTCTTTTGAACAATTTTAATTTATTTAATTATTTAATTGTATAATTACAAGCTAATGCATAAATATTATTTATAAAAATGCTTGTGAAAGAAATTTAAAATAAGTAAACCAACATCTCGTGAAAGATAATTTAAAAAAAATAATAACCAATAAGAATATTTTAAGGTAGTCATGCTAACGAAAAACCTCGCTCCCGAAAACAATACATTTTATTTGTACTAAGAAGATGCAATAAAGTGAAAGCTTATGCTAATTTTAATGAAACGGAAACATAGTACACAGCATATAATAAGCTATGTATTACCAAACAAATATCGAACAAATCACACGAAATTATTACCAGACAAATATCATAATTAAAACTGACTAGACAATTTTGATATAGGAAAATCGCTTTCAATATAAAACGGAATTTTCCAGGACATTAATAAAACACATTTAATTAAGCGTACTGAAATTGATTACGAGACTTATGAAATCAGTAGTAAGAGTGAGTTATTGTTATTATTGTAAAGCTGCTTTAGCCACTGAACAATATCCATCGTCACAGTTGCTAGTGGATATTCGAATATCGGTTTCTGCGTAAGGCATAGAACGCTCTTGAATATGATTGTTTTTCGCTGTCAATGGTCACATCCGATACGTACATTGCTTCCCATCTCTGAGCTCGCTATTCAGTAACTTAAGAAGGCGGCTGCCAGCATTTTAACAGAGACTTAATATTAATTTTCTATGTATTCTGTGATTGTTGAATGGTTGAATTTAGTAAATAAATAATTTTATAATTTAAATCTTCAATATGTTTCATTTACAACGCCTTTGTTTGCAATGTTTTAAGGCATAGGTACATGGAAACATAAGTGAAAACATTTTTTATTACATTTTTCCTATTTATCTGCTTTCAGGAGGCAGATTTCTAGAAAGAGGTTACTTAATTTTTTCTGTAAAGAAAGTGGTAGGACAAAAAAATTTAGAAACCATTGTTCTACTACTTTTTGTGTTGCCCTTTTCTTCATCGTTTCTTTTCCTTTCACTAAACCTCTCCCCCGTACCTAGAGCTTTGTAGTCCTCTACCAGGGTGGTACATCGGTGGGCTTCATGTAAACCATGGACGGCCCACCAACAAGTGAACGGTGACGACAGCGCCTTCCGAGACAAAACTCTAACCATGCATCCTGATTATTATGGGCTTACATTAACAGTGTGAGGATAATCCTGGAAAGGATAATACGCAGAATTATTCCCGGTCAGAAGAGGATAATACTTGGCCACAAACGGCAATCTGTTCTGCTGGCTGTCTTCGAGAATATCTATTACGTTCAACTAGTTAACCCCACTTCCTATCAATGAAACCCATTTAGAGTTTCATAAGCAGATCTCTCCATCCATTCACCTATCTATTTTTCTATTTCCTTATTACACTTGCTGATGTGACAACTATGCATAACCATAGGGCCGCTTTCACTCCATTCCAATCGAAGGACATTTCGGCCAACGGATTTAATCATTGACCTCTTAGACACAGTAGTATTTCTTTCATAATCTGTTACGTTTTGTTTTGAACAACGTTTGTCTAATAAGAAAACCCAATTATCCCTCTCCCAGTTTGATAATTATAACAAACTGATAATGGTAACAAATTGTATGAGAATTTCAATCAATCTTTTCGTTCACTCCTTAGAGATGTAAAATAAAATAAAAATTTCATTAGATTCTCGTGAGTGAATTACATGTAGATAGTTTAACGTATATAAATGTAGCATAAAAAG
The DNA here is from genome assembly GCA_021605075.1 of Caerostris darwini. Classification (NCBI taxonomy): domain Eukaryota; kingdom Metazoa; phylum Arthropoda; class Arachnida; order Araneae; family Araneidae; genus Caerostris; species Caerostris darwini. The sequence continues at coordinate 315,729 of BPLQ01011225.1, read as the reverse complement.
TTTTCAGTTGAGATGCAACAAAACCAAGATTGTCTAGTACGGTAACACAAACTTGCTCTCTAAAAGATTAATAATGATAACAAACTAATAAGGTTTAAAGATAATGATTACAAACTGTATCAGAACTTCAGTCACTCCTAAGAGATATAAAATGAAAAGTACTGTAAATAGTTTAACAAAGATATACATATATATAGTAGAAAAATTTTATAGCTTATAGATGTCCAACACATTACATAATAAAATAAATAGAACAGAAGAGATATAAATTAAAAAGAACTTTATTAACTCCTAGTGAATGGCATGTAGATAGTTAAATAATAACTGCATAAATATAGTCTAATAATTTTATATTTTATCGAAATACAACACATTAATGATTAAAACAAAACAGATTAAGATAAATAGAGAAATCTGAATGTCATCTATAATAAATTAATAGATCATTATTCATAGTTTTCAAAAAAGAAGTTTAAAATATATTTTTCTTTATTCGAATCACAAGAATTATTTCTTTTAAATGTATCATTCATAAAGATACCAATTGGCATCCTGCCATCAAAAAAAAGAAGAAAAAAAGGTTTTAATGTAATTAGAAAAATTTAAAGCTACTTCTGCTATTGCTTGACATCTTGAATTTAAATGAAAATCAAGATTTGTTCTATAAAAAGTTTATAAAGATCATTTAATTTTTCTTCTTTTTCTAAAATCGTAGAATGATACTTGAAAAATGATCTGAAGAAATCCCGTGACAGATTGAGATTTTCATTCAAAAAAATTCCTTTTAAGCACCAAACTTAACTTCTTCCAAACTTTCAATAGAAAGAAGATTAAACTGGAAAATGTTCGTTTGTTTAAAAAGAAGACTTAATCGACTTTTTTAAAATTTAGACAGTTTCATTTTTTTTATATATTGCAATAATTTTAAAGACTTCATTAATGTCTTTACTGAGCATTTCAAGATCGAAACTTTGTAGAAATTTACAAGAAAGTTTTAAAAAATATTTGAACTTTAAATAAGAAGTAATGAGAAAAATTAAAGAAATAAAGATTTCAAGGTACTTTAAGGCAGTTTTTTATTTTTTATGGAAAAAATTTAGTACCATAAAAATACATAACTATAGTTTAATATTATATATAAAAAAAAGTTGTGATTAATCTCTTTGAAAAATTAAGAATTTTATTTTTATCAGAGTAATACAATGTTTTCCTTCGCTAGTTAAGGGAAGATTCTGGAATGAAGTTATACTTCCTTCCAGAATTAATTCAGAATTAAAAATTTCTTCCTATAAATGGTCAAAAATTTCTAAAAATTTGAGAAAACTGAAAATGAATTCATTCATTTATTACTTATTTGATAAATCGTTACTATGCCGTCATATTTTTCATCACAATTGACCAGTTTATCTGAAAATATTCATTAAATCTTGGTTTCTGAAGTGCAATCTCTTACATATATTTAAAATTACAAATGGCAATTTTCAAATTAAATTACATCAAATGATTTTGAACTGTAAATAATTACAAACTAAATATAGATTCAATCGCATACCTTTTTTCATATCCATACGTTCTTAAGAACACCGCTTCTGATAGTCTCTTATTAAATAAAATAATCTATGAAATATTTCTTGCTCAAAATATTATATTCTTAAAAAAATGAGAAGATTTTGGAATAAAATTTTAAAAGACGGGCGAATAAATGAAGTAACTCAACCGACAAAACTATTTTTCATCGATGATTAACTCCTATTCTTAACAGATGAGGTAATTTCTTCGGCAAATCTTCGATAAACACCTATTATTCTGCAATAACGACACCCCTTTTTAAAAAAGACTGCATTCTCTTTTTAACAAAAGGACATTCATTAGCCCAGACACGCTGGCTTTTTTATATTCTTCTCAAAAACCAAGATTGCAGTCCAGCTTTAAGATTAGAATATGCTAGCAGTTATCTTAGATGAGTTAAAGTATGGTGCAACATATTCTACCACCAACCACTCATGTGCTTTAGAATCTTCTTTTTTTCTCTCCCTTTTCATCTTCCAGCTTTGCTAATTTTAACGGTGCGAAAATAAATGTCGGTTATTACTCTTGTCCAATCACTCCATAGAAAAAAAAACGAAAAATGTCTAGATTTATGGCCGTGGCTATCAGCTTTTGGGTTTCCTTGAAGAAACAGTAATAAATACATCAATTGAAAATTATTGAGAGCATTAAAGGACTAGCCAAAAAAAACAAATATCACGAAAGTGTTTTTTGTTTCCTTTTTTTACATTACCATAATTTCTTACATTCAAAGTGAAAAAAAAATGGCAGCTCAATTCGAGACGCCAATTTCATAAAAAGATCAGATTATTTCCGTTTTTTTTTTGTTTGTTTGACTTGTGATTAAAATTCAGCAGGTTAATAATTACTCGATTGCGGTTACAGTGATTTAGATTCACTGAAATGTAAAAACCAAACGAGCGTGCATTTTTAGAAACTCATTCAAACAACTTCAGAATCTTTTTGGCCATTTTTCTTTTAGAAAGTTTTTAGCCATTTTATTTATTTTTTTTTTTTATCTTGCTTCAAGAAAATGACACCGATATTTGATTGGGGTTTAATTTTGTTCCGTAACTTTCCAGATACGTTCTAATTATATCTTATGATATTCAGCGCTGAAGAAGAATTGGAAGTTTTTATTTCAAAAAAGTTTTGAAATGGTTTCTTGTTTTTAATTTCTTTTGTAGGCCCGAGTTGTAAGTGAAAGGAAAATAAAAATTCTACGCTTGAATACAGATGTCGGACAATGGATAATTAGTTTTGAAAAGGTTTGCTCGGTAAATATTAGTTTCGAAGTCAAATTTGAATCTTTTTGAAACTTCAGTGTAATAAACCTTTTTTTTTTTTTTTTTTTTTTCCCCCGAAATAAAATATTATAATTCATTGTTCCTTACATCTAAGAATTTAGAATAAATCTCATCTTTTTATTTTTGGCTAATAATACCAAATTAAATTCAAAATAGCATGGTAGTCTATGCATGCATTTCGGTTTTTATAGTACAAAAACGAGTTATTTACGCAATTTGACTACGACAAAAAATTATTGATAAAAAGCATATAACACCTTTTTCAACTATAATTAAATTTTTCAAAAATTGCAGATTAGCAAATATTTACTACATTGAAACACAAAAACATAGAAGGAAGCATAACAATTAACAGAAAATAGGAGTCCGCCCGTGTTAAATTATCATAATGCGCAGTCTTAACTATTAAAATTGAATCTGCATATCATTTAAGTGTTTTACAAAATTGTGTGTATGTTTGTTTCATTTTACCAGGATTTATTCTAAAGTTTGTGGTTCTATAAACTAAGAAAATATCTTTATCTTTTAGGAATCATATCTAAGTTATTCCTTTAATCCAGCATATGAAACATTTTAGTGCAAGTTGAATTAATGGTTTATTGCACTAACTTGATGATTGTTATGTGTCCTATACTATTAGATATAAATAATATTTAATATTATTAATATTTATTATTTAATATTTAATATTTTTGTACTATTTGAAATTAACATTCTTATAAAATACATAAACATAGTTTAATATTATATATAAAAAAAGTTGTGATTAATCTCTTTGAAAAATTAATAATTTTATTTTTATCAGACTAATACAATGTTTTCCTTCGTTAGTTAAGGGAAGATCCTGGAATGAAGTTATACTTCATTCAAGAATTAAAAATTTCTTCGTATAAATGGTCAATAATTTCTAAAAATATGAGAAAACTGAAAATGAATTAATTCATTTATTACTTATTTGCTATATCTTTACTATGCCGTCATATTTTTCATCACAATTGACCAGTTTATCGCCAAATATTCATTAAATCTTGGTGTTTGAAATGCAATCCCTTACATATATTTAAACTTACAAATGGCAATTTTCAAATTAAATTAAATACATCAAATGATTTTGAACTGTAAATAATTACAAACTAAATATAGATTCAATCGCATAACTTTTTTCATATCCATATGTTCTTAAGCAACACCCCTTCTGGTAGTCTCTTATTAAATTAAATAATCTATGAAATATTTCTTGCTTAGAATATTACATTCTTAAAAAAATGGGAAAATTTTGGAATAAAATTTTAAAAGACGGGCGAATAAATGAAGTAACTCAACCGACAAAACTATTTTTCATCGATTCTTAACTCCTCTTACTTACCGTCGAGGAAATTTCTTCGCCAATTCTTTCATAAACACCTATTTTTCTGCAATAACGACACCCCTTTTTAAAAAAGACAGCATTCTCTTTTTAACAAAAGAACATTCATTCGCCCAGACATTTTGACTTATTTATATTCTTCTCAAAAATCAAGATTACAGTCCAGCTTTAAGATTAGCCTTTGCCAGCAGTTACCTCCAATGAGTTATTGGCACCACTTTTTTTCCCCCTATTTTTAAACATGGTGCAACATATTATACCACCAACCACTCAAGTGCTTTAGAATGTTCGTTTTTTCTTCCTTTTCATCTTCCCGGTTAGCGAATTTTATAGGTGCGAAAATGAATGTCGGCCATTACTCTTGTCCAATCACTCCATAGAAAAAAAAACGAAAAATGTCTAGATTTATGGTCGTGGCTATCAGCTTTTGGGTTTCCTTCAAGAACCAGTAATAAATACAGCAATTGAAAATTATTGAGAGTATTAAAGGACTAGCGATGTAAAAAAATATCAAGAAAGTTTTTTTATTTCATTTTTTTGCATTATCATAATTTCTAAAATTTCGTCAGAGTGAAAAAAAATGGCAGCTCTATTCGAGACGCCGATTTTTTAAAAAGATCACAAGGCTTCCAACTTTTTTTTTGTTTGACTTCTGATTAAAATTCAGTCGGTTAATAATTACTCAATCGCGGTTATCGTGATTTGGATTCACTGAAATGTAAAAACCAACCGAGCGTACATTTTTAGAAACACATTCAAACAACTTCAGAGTCTTTTCAGCCATTATTCTTTTAGAAAGTTTTTAGCTATTTTTTTCATCTTGCCTCAAGAAAATGACACCGATATTTGATTGGGGTTTAATTTTGTTTCGTAACTTCTCAGATACATTCTAATTATAACTTCTGATATTCAGCACCGAAGAAGAAGTAGAAGTTTTTATTTCAAAATAGTTTTTGAAATGATTTCATGTTTTTAATTTCCTTTGTAGGCCGAGTTGTAAGTGAAAGAAAACAGAAATTCTACTCTTGAATTCAGATGTCGAAAAATGGATAATTAGTTTTGAAAAGGTTAGTTAGGTAAATATTACTTTCGAATTCAAATTTGAATTTTTTTGAAACTTCAGTGTAATAAGCCATTTTTTTTTCTTTCTGACAATAACGTAAAAAAAAATATTATATTTGATTGTTCCCTACATCAAAGAATTTAGAATAAATCTCATCTTTATATTTTTGGCTAATAATGCCAAATTAAATTCAAAATAGCATAGTAGTCTATGCATGCATTTCGGTTTTTACAGTACATAAACGAGTTTTTTAACAATATGACTAAGACAAAAAATTTATTGATAAAAAGCATATAACACCTGTTTCAACTGTAATTAAATTTATCAAAAACTGCAGGTTATCAAATATTTACTACATTGAATCATAAAAACATAGAAGGATGCATAATAATTAACAGAAAATAAGAGTCCGCCCGTGTTAAATTACAATAATGCGCAGTCTTAACTACTAAAATTGAATCTGCATATCATTTAAGTGTTTCACAAAATTGTGTGTATGTTTGTTTTATTTTACAAGGATTTATTCTAATGTTTGCGGTTCCATAAACTAAGAAAATATCTTTTAGAAATCATATCTATGTCATTCCTTTAATCCAGCATATGAAACATTTTAGTGCAAGTTGAATTAATGGTTTATTGCACTAACTTGATGATTGTTATGTGTCCTATACTATTAGATATGAATGATATTTAATATTATTAATATTTATTATTTAATAAAAAATTCATTTCCTTGTCATCATTGCTTAAAAAAATATTCATTTCCTAATTATTTTCCTTTTGAGTTGCAATTAACAATCACCTTCGTAAAAAAAAAAAAGAATTTTTTCATAATTTTTAGCTGACATCATATAAACCTGTTAATGCCACCTTACGGTTGTATTAGGCTAGAACCTATGGTGTAAGGTAAGAACTATGGATGCAATTGGTACCGAAATCTCGTGGTATATATATATATATATATATATATATATATTATAATCGTCTGGGCAATATGCATCCCATAAGATTTAGAATTTAATGTAAGAACAAAACGCATAATAGCAATGTTAAAAAAAAAAATTTTTTTAATTAGAATTCCGAACGATATTCTTTTTTTTTAAATATAATTTTCGATTTTAAAAAAATTAAACTTTGCTTTCACCAGACGATTCTTTCGAACAAGTTTAATTTGTTTAATTAATTTAATTGTATAATTACAAGCTAATGCATAAATATTATTTATAAAAAAACTTACGAAAGAAATTTGAAATAAGTAAACAAACATCTCGTGAAAGATAATTTAAAAAAAAAAATAATAACCAATAAGAATATTTGAAAGTAGTCAAGCGAACGAAAAACCTCGCTCCCGAAAACAATACATTTTATTTGTAATAAGAAGATGCAATAAAGCGAAAGCTTATGCTAATTTTAATGAAACGGAAACAAAGTATACATCATATAATAAGTTATGTATTACCAGACAAATATCGAACGAATCACACGAAAACATTACCAGACAAATATCATGATTAAAACTGACTAGACAATTTTGATATAGGAAAATTGCTTTCAATATAAAACGGAATTTCCCAGGACATTAATAAAACATATTTAATTAAGCGTACTGAAATTGATTACGAGATTTATGACATCAATAGGAAAAGTGAGTTATTGTTATTATTGTAAAGCTGCTTAAGCACTGAACGATATCCATCGTCACAGTTGCTAGTGGATATTTTATTGCAAAATCGGTTTCTGCGTAAAGCTTAGAACGCTCTTGAATATGATTGTTTTTCGCTATCAATGTTCACATCTGATACGTACATTGCTTCCCATCTCTGAGCTCGCTATTCAGTAAGTTCAGAAGACGGATGCCAGAATTGGAACAGAGAATTAATATTAATTTTCTATATATACTGTGATTGTTGAAGGGTTGAATTTAGTAAATAATTTTTTAATTTAAATCTTCAATATGTTTCCTTTACAAAGCCTTTGTTTGCAATGTTTTAAGTCATAGGTATATGAAAACATAAGAGAAAAAATTTTTTTACTATATTTTTCCTATTTGTCTGATTTCAGAAGGCAGATTTGTAGAAAGAGGTTACTTAATTTTTTTCTGTAAAGAAAGTGGTAGGACAAATAAATTTAAAAACTATTGCTCTACTATCTTTTGTGTTGCCCTTTTTTTCATCGTTTCTTTTCCTTTTCACTCAACCTCTCCCCCGTACCTAGAGCTTTGTAGTCCTCTACCAGGGTGGTACATCGGTGGACCTCATGTTTACCATGAACAGCCCACCAACGGTTGAACGGTGACGACAGCGCCTTCCGAGACAAAACTCTAACCAAGTATCCTGATTATTATGGGCTTACATTAACAGTGTGAGGATAATCCTGGACAGGATAATACGCAGAATTATTCCCGGTCAGGAGAGGATAATACTTGGCCACAAACGGCAATCTGTTCTGCTGGCTGTCTTCGAGAATATCTATTAAGTTCAACTAGTTATCCCCACTTCCTATCAATGAAACCCATTTAGAGTTTCATAAGCAGTTCTCTCCATCCATTCAAGTATCTATTTTTCTATTTCCTTATTACACTTGCT
>BPLQ01011225.1:90000-299839 GCA_021605075.1 Caerostris darwini | reverse complement strand
TTTTTAAGAAATTTGGATAATTATGATAACAATCCAGTCCAGATTATTATTACAATTTTTTTTGCAAATTTATTCATTTTTTTTTTTTTTTTTTTTGACTTTATAGACATATAAAATAAAAAGATCTATAGATATTTTAACATAGATATAAAGTATAATAATATAGAACACATTAAAGATTAAAATAAAGAGAGAGATCAATAGAGATATAAAATAAAAATAACTTTATTAACTCCTTATGAGTGACATATATATAGTTTAATATATAAATCTAGCGTAACAGTTTAATAGTTTATGGATATACATCGCTTAAAAGATTAAAGCTAAACAGATTAAGATAAATAGGGAGATCGAAATATCATCTATAATAAATTAATAGATCATTATTCATAGTTTTCAGTAAAGAAATTTAAGTGATACTTTTTATTATTTGAATCATAAGAATTATTTTTTTTAAAATTATCATTCATAAATATACCAATTGGAATATTGCCGTCAAAAATTTAAAAATAAAAGGTTTTAATGTAATTAGTGAAATTTAAAGATACTTCAGCATAACATTTCTCATGTCCAGTGTTCTCAAACAACACCCATTCCGGAAATTTGTTATTAAATTAAATAATCTATGAGATATTTCTTTATTAGAATATTATATTCTATTATAAAATAAGAAGATTTTGAAATAAAATTTAAATTTTATCGAATAAATCAAGTAACTCAACCGACAAAACTATTTTTCATCAATGATTAACTCCTGTTTATAACAACCGAGGTAATTTTCAATTCTTTGATAGACACCTATTTTTCTGCATTAACGACACCCCCTTCTTAAGAAAAGACTGCATTCTCTTTTTAGCAAAAGAACATTCATTAGCCCAGACATTTTGGTTTATTTTTATTCCTATATATTTTAACCTTTGCTGGCAGATATCTCCAATGAGTTATTGGCAGTGGCCAGATATACACTTTTTTTCACACCATTTTTAAACATGGTGCAACGTATTCTACAACCAACCATTCATGAGCTTTAGAATGTTCTTTTTTTTTCTTCCTCTTCATCTTCCAGCTTAGCGAATTTTAACGGCGCGAAAATAAATGTCAACTATTACTCTTGTCCATTCACTCCATGGAAAAAAAAACGAAAAATGTCTAGATTTATGGCCGTGGCTATCAGCTTTTGGGTTTCCTTCAAGAACCAGTAATAAATACAGCAATTGAAAATTATTGAGAGTATTAAAAGACTAGCGAAGAAAAAAAATGCCAAGAAAATATTTTTTGCTTCATTTTTTTGGATTACCATAATTTCTTACATTTCATCAAAGTGAAAAAAAAGAAAGGCAGCTCAACTCGAAACGGCTTTTTTAAAAAAACACCAGAGGTTATTTTTTTTTTTTTTTTTTTACTTCTGATTAAAATTCACCGGTTAATAATTACTCGATTGCGGTTACCGTGATTTGGATTCACTGAAATGTAAAAACCAACCGAGCGTGCATTTTTAGAAACTCATTCAAACAACTTCAGTGTCTTTTCAGCCATTTTTTTAAAAAAGTGTTTAGCTATTTTATTCTTTATTTTTTTCATCTTCAAGAAAATGACACCGATATTTTATTGGGGTTTAATTTTGTTCCGTAACTTTTCAGATACGTTCTAATTATACCTTCTGTTATTCAGCGCTGAAGAAGAATTGGGAGTTTTCATTTCAAAAAAGTTTTGAACTGATTTCTTGTTTTTTAATTTCTTTTGTAGGCCGTGTTGTAAGTGAAAGAAAAATAGAAGTTCTACGCCTGAATTCAAATGTCGGAAAATGGATAATTAGTTTTGAAAAGGTTAGTTCGGTAAATATTACTTTCGAATTCACGTTCGAATGTTTTTAAAACTTCTTTGTAATAACCATTTCCTTTGTTTTCATATTGTTATATAAAAAAAATTTAATCTAATTTATTTTCTTTTTAACTAGAAATTCTGAATAAACCTCAGATTCACATTTTTCGGTAATAATACCAAATTAAATTCAAAATGGTATGGTAGTTTATGCATGTATTTGTGTTGTTTATAGTGCAAAAATGAGTTATTTACGTAACATGACTAAGACGAAAAATCTTTATAAAATGCCAATTTTATGTCACTTTTCCAATATATAATTAAATTTATCAAAAATTACAGACTTAAAAAATATTTACACCATTGAAATATTGAAAACAAAGAATAAGTAAAAAAATAACAGACAATAAGAGTCCATCTGTTTTAAACTATCATTACGTGCTGTCTTTAACTATTAAAATTGTATCTTCATATCGTTTAAGTGTTTTACAAAATTGTGTGCATGTGTTTTTAATTTTAGCAGTTGTTATCCTAATGATTGAGTTTCCATAAAATAACTTTTGAGAATCATCCTTTAATTATTCCATATGTCCAATGTATGAATCATTTTAGTACAAATCAAATTAGTGATTCATTGCAATAATTTGATGGTTGTTATGGGTGCTACACTATTTAAAAAATTATTTTCCTATTTATTGTTAGCTATTTGTTTTGCTTTAAAAAAATATGTATTTGCTTTTAAAAGTTAGAATTAACAACCATTTTTGCAACAACAAAAAAAAAAGAAAGAAAAAGAATTTGTTCGTGAGTTTTTAGTTAAGCATCAGATAAGCATATTTAATTCCGCTTTGCCTAGTAACATTATAATTTCTTCATAAGTAGTTTTCTTCTTCTTCAAACACGCAACAACCCCATGGTGGGCAAATCCGTCAGTCTACAGGCAGATTCCGAAACATACGATACCGTTTTTATATTTACGGGGCAGCCTTTTCAGTCCGATGTCCAATGATTTACAGTCATATTTGACGTGGAACTATGGTTTAAGGTGGATTCCGAACCACTACAAACATCCATGGCATCGCCGGGACTCGAATCCAAAGAAACCTGACATACCGAAAAGAAGATATTCAGCCATCAATAATAATAATTTTATACACCAAATATAGTATATTTTAGTTTTATATAGTTTTTATATAACAAAAAAATTAAAGCAAAAATATTAAAATTTTATATTGGGCTGGACCCATATGCAGGTTAACCATGAAATTTAGAAATTTATGTAACAACACATCATTTAATAACATTCTTAAAAAATAGGAAAAAACTGTAGAATTCCAAACGGTTTTCTTCTTTTTTTAAAATATCATTTTCTATTGGAAATAAAATTTATTTTTGCTTTCACAAGACGATAATTTTTAATAATTTTATATTATTTAATTATACAATTACAAGATCCTGAAAGGAATTTAAATAAATACTATTTATTAAAAAAAACACGTGAAAGAATTTTTTTTAAAAATAAAATATTTTTTTTAAATAATATCTTTAAATCTTTTAATAAAAATATATATATATATATATATCAAACAGCTGGTGAAAGATAATTTTAAAAAAAATAACTAATTAAGAACATTTGAAACTATTCAAGCTAACGAAAAACCACTGTCCCGAAAACAATACATTCAAGAGCCAAAACATTATGACCACCCCTACATTTTGCAATGAACTCGCCTGGAGGACGTGGAAGGCTCGTGTTCAGGAGGAAGTGGTATTTAACTGGTATTAAGTGGTGGTATTAATCCATGCCAAGGCGGGTTGAAGCTGTGTTGCGCGCCAAAGGTGGACCAACTCGTTATTGACAGGTGGTCATAATGTTTTGGCTCTTGAGTGTATATTTTATGGGTAATCAGAAGATGCGAAAATAAGGCGAAGATAAAGCGAAAGCGTTTGTAAATTTTAATAAAATTGAAATAAAGTACACAGCACATAATAAGTGTGCATTACCAAACATATATCGAACGAATTACACGAAAAAATTACCAGAAAAATACCATGATTAAAACTAATTGGACAATTTTGATATAGGAAAATGGCTTTCAATATAAAGCGGGATTTTCCAGGGCATTCATAATATATAAAAAATTATTTGTAATGAAATTGATTACAACATTTATGAAGTCAGTTGGAAGTGTGTGTTATTGTTATGGTAAAGTAGCTTTAGTTACTTAACGACCTTGCGAGATTTTAACGATCTTTTTATTGCAAAATCGGTCAGCATGCAAAACTCTTGAATATGGTTATTTGAACTATCAATGTTTATATCTTATCGCTATTTGTTTTCCATTTCGGAGCTAATTATTCAGTAACTTCAGAATATTGTTGAACTTAAGAATATTGCTAACAAAAAATGAAGCTGAGAATTAATCTTAATTTCCTGTGAATGTTTTCTTGACAGAATTTAGTAAATATTTTTTTTTTAATTTAGATGTCCAATATGTCTTATTTGCAAAGCATTTGTTTGCAATGATTTAAGACATTCGTTGTCTTATCGATACATAATAAATGTAGAAATACAAATATACAAAAATTATTCCGAAATTCATTGAAAGTATTAATTCTTTCGGGAATTTTGGGACATTCTATAAAAGTCTACATAAATTCTTGAATTTTTTTTCTATTTTTTCTTCTATCTAACTGTCTCCTGATTTTTATATACTTCCTGGACAGAAGAAAATTCAAGGAAGCAAAACTAGATAAATTCATAGAAGTTACAAGAGACAGATACATGAATCAACTAAAAAGAAAATGCAATTGTTATTAATTACTAGATTCTTTGTATTTGGTATAGATTTATTTAATTCACGATATTTAAAAATGTTTTAGTATGAGTTAAAGGAAGATTTTGGAATGAAGTTATAATTGTAAATATATGCTTCGTATTAGTCATCACTAAGTCCTAAAAATTTGTAATCAACTAAAAATTATCAGACATTGATTCAATTATTTGTTATTTGCTAAATTTTACTAAATCGTCACATCTATCATCAAAATTGGCCAGTTTATAGCCATATATTCAGAAAAACGTACTGTAACTGTATACCTTTTAAATATATTTCTATTATAACAAGGGCAATTTTCATATTAAATTAAATGCATTACGCAATTTTGAACATTAAATAATTACAAACTAAATATAAATTCAATCGCATAACATTTCACATGCCCATGTTTTCTTAAACAACACCCTTTCTGGAAGTCTGTTATTAAATTAAATAACCTACGAGTTAATTCTTGCGAATAATTTAATATTCTGAAAAAATAAGAAGATTTCGTAATAAAATTTTAAAAGATGGCCGAATAAATGAAGTAACTCAACCGAAAAACTATTCTTGACAAATGATTAACTCCTGTTCTAACCCGCCCAGGGAATTTCTTCGCCCATTCTTTGATAAACACCTATTTTTCTGCAATAACGACACCACCTTTTAAAAAAGACTGCATTCTCTTTTTTAACAAAAGAACATTAATTAGACCAGATATTTTGGCTTATTTATATTCTTCTCAAAAACCAAGATTACAGGCCAGCTTTAAGATTAGCCTTTGCTGGCAGTTATCTCCAATGAGTTATCGGCAATGGCCAGATATAACACTTTTTTTCACTCCAATTTTAAACATGGTGCAACGTATTCTACCACCAACCACTCATGTACTTTAGAATGTTCTTTTTTTTTTCTTCCACTTCATCTTCCAGGTTAGCAAATTTTAACGGTGCGAAAATGAATGTCGGCTATTACTCTTGTCCAATCACTCCATTGAAAAAAAAAAGAGAAATGTCTAGGTTTATGGCTGCGGCTATCAGCTTTTGGGTTTCCTTCAAGAACCAGTAATAAATCCAGCAACTGAAAATTATTGAGAGTATTAAAGGACTAGCAAAGGAAAAAAATATCAAGAAAGTGCTTTTTGTTTCCTTTTTTTGGATTACCATAGTTTCTTACATTTCATCAGAGTAAAAAAAAAATGGCAGCTCAATTCGAGACGCCGATTTAATAAAAAGATCAGAAGCCTTCCATTTTTTTTTGTTTGACTTCTGATTAAAATTCAGTCGGTTAATAATTACTCGATTGCGGTTACCGTGATTTGTATTCACTAAAATGTAAAAACCAACCGAGCTTGCATTTTTAGAAACTCTTTCAAACAACTTCAGAATGTTTTCCAGCCAGTTCTCTTTTGAAAAGTTTTTAGCCATTTTATTTTTTATTATTTCCTAATTCATTTTTCTTTACATCTGTGAATTTAGAATAAAGTTCAGCTTTAGATTTTTTGGTAATAATACCAAATTAAATTCAAAATGGTGTGGTAGTTCATGCATTTATTTTGTTTGTTTATAGTACAAAAGCTGATTATTTACGCAACATAACAAAAGTAAAAAAAAAAACTCTTTATAAAAAACATACCTCTATCTTTTCCAACATATAATTAAATTTATCAAATTTCATAGAGTTGTCAAATATTTACAACACTGAAACATAAAAAACTTAATACATAATAATTAACAGAAAATAAAGATCCACCTGTGTTGAATTACCATAATGCTCAGCCTTAACTATGAAAATTGAATCTTCATATCATTTAAGTGCTTTACAAAATTGTGCGTATGTTTGTTTCATTTTACGAGGATTTATTGAAATATCTGTGATTCCATAAAGAAAAAAATAGTTAATAAGAATCGTATCTCAGTGATTCCATAAGTTCAACAAATGAAATATTTTGGTACAAATCGAATTAATGGCTTATTTATTATTGTTTTGGGTGGTATACTATTTGAAATTAATATTTTTCTTGTTTGCTATTTGCTTTGATTAAAAAAAATAGTCATTTGCGAATTAATTTACATTTTAAAAGTTAAAATCAACAATTCAAAATTTTTAGTTTGTGTCATGTAAGTCTATTTAATGCTGCATTTACCTAATAATATAATAATACCATAATTCATAAGTAGTTTTGTATTCTGAAAAGGAACAATAGCTTCATAGTGGGTGGGCCAAGGCACTCTATCTGCAGGCAGATTCCAAAATATGGCATTTTTTTTGAGGTTTGGTTTGTCGCTCTATGGCCATTTTTTGCACTCTTGAAGCTAATTAGACCGATACCTATAATTTAACGTGAACTTCGAACCACTAACAAATATTCCTTTCTCCACCAGGATTCGAACCTGAAGCCTGTAGTATCAAAGGCCACAGCGCTAGCCACTCGGCCATCAGGCAGCTTTTTTCACCGGGAAGGGCAGTCAGCTCTACGCCTCATGGTTCATCTCTACCTATGGTTCAACGTGGATTCCGAACCACTACAAACATTCATGGTGCCACCGAGAGTCGAACCCGAAACAGAGTACTAGTACCGAGCACTAGAGCACTAATCACTCAGTCATTAGGCCTCCATGTTTATATATATATATATATTATAACTGGTTGGGGGATATACAGGTTACCAATGATATTTTGAATTTAATGTAGGAACAAAACGCATAATAGGAATCTTAAATAATATATGTATATAGAATTTCGAACGATTTTCTTTTCTTTTTTCGATTGGCATCAAAATTTGTCTTTACTTCCACCCAACGATCGTTTCGATTAATTTTGCAATATTAATTATTTAATTATATTACCTCCCGGAGAAAATTTAAATAAATATTATCTATAAAAAATCTTGTGAAAGAATTCTAAAAAATAAGCCGTGAATGAAATTTTTTAAAAGAAATAAGCCAATAGCTCATGAAAGATAATTTAGAAAAAAAATAATAACCAATAAGACTAATTTAAAGAGTTCAAAAAAATGAAAATCTTCACTCCCGAAAACAATATATTTTATAGATAATAATAAGTTGCAATAAAGAGAAAACTTATGCTAATTTTGATGAAACAGAAACAAAGCACACAGCTATATATTACCAGGCAAATATCGAACGAATTACACGAAAGCATTACCAAACAAATATTATGATTAAAACTGACTAGGAAATTTGATGTAGGAAAATTGCTTTCAATGCAGAGTTGTATTTTCCAAGCCATTCATAATATGTAAATAATTAGCGTACTGCAATTGATCACGAAATTTATGAAGTCAGTAGGAAGTGAGAGTTGTTATTATAAAACTACGTTAGCCACTTAACTATCTCCATCGTCATACTTCAGAGTGGATATTTTATTGCTTAATCAGTTTCGGCTTATGTCCTGCAAAGCTCTTTAATATAGTTATTTTTTGGCTATCAATGCTCACATCTGATACGTTGTTTCCCATCTCTGAGCTCTCTTCAGTAATTTAACAACAGGCTTGCAAAAAATGGGGATGATAATTAATCTAAATTTTCTGTGTATACTGTAAATATTTTTGTTGAAATGAATTTAGTAAATAATTTTATAATTTAGATATTTCAATATGTCTCATGTACAAAGCTTTTGTTTCCAATGCTTTAAGACATGGGTAGGTTTATCAATACATAAAACAACACAATTTTTTACTATATTTTTCTGTTTGTCTGTTTTTAGAAGGCAAATTTCTAAGACGACATATAAATTTGTAAACCATTGCTCTATTGCCTTTTGTGTTGCCTTTTACTTCATGATTTCTTTTTCTTTATTTCATTCCTGGTTACCCGAGATGACAATATACCTCATTAAACTACTATATCATGTTTTTAATTTTATGTCTGGTTATCACATGTGACCACACATCTTATTAAATCAAACTCACCTTTTTATTTCATGCCTGGCTACCAGAGGTGACCACATATCTTATTAAACCCCAGATGTATCTTTTAATTTCATTTATTATTCATTAAAATGTAAGCTTAACTGCTACTTTAGATAATTAAAGTGTTATCATCATTTTGCATTGTTTTATAACTATTTCACATTCCTTAAGTTTCGAGCCAATTATGCTCAATTTTTTTGCACCAATGTAAGGTTCTAAAATACCGATGAAAACAAGTATAAAAAGTTTAGAAAAATGCTGTGAGGTTAATCCAGTAACACAACACAATACAGCAAAACAAAATTTGACTTTTATATCATTATAGATCATCGAATGCTTACACCTTCAATTGGTTAGTTTTATGTAAATCGATACAAAATTCAGATAAACATAAAAATAAAAATTAAATTATGACCAGTTGTCATAAAATACAGGGGAAAAAAAAGTTAAAAATATAATAAATTTGGATACAACTGTAACTGTGAATAAAGAAATGTCCTTTTGAGTAATATCTTCTACCGCTTTGTCTGTTTTTATCAGCGTTCTTTGGCGCCATTTGGCGTCAGTTTGATTTATTACAATCGCTTTCTAACCATTTCTGAAAAATTGATTCACACGAAATCTGTGAAGAGTAAATTTACTTTTACAAGTATTCATTGATTCAATTGTATGTTTATAGCACACATTGGTCATAAAATAACTTTCCCTGCTTGGAGACATGTGCACCTAAAACTAATGAGCAGAATGAAACCACATTCCATATGCAGAATGTGGAAGAGATGGGGAGATGATTTCCACAAATAAAAATAAAAGTACTATAAGTGTCCGATAGGGGTAGATTTTATTCGCTGCTGTTACATATGCTCTATGAAATTTCACCAATCTGGGTAGATTTTTCAAATTTCCTGATTTATATGTGATTTTGGAGCTCTTGGAAAGGAAACAAAGTCAATAATTATAATGAATTGACTGAAAATTAATTATGTCAAGTTTCATTACAAGGGTGCGCAGAAGATCTACCTCCCCCGTGGTGCACCTGGTAACACTTTTTAGTGGCTAAAAGATCTGCAACTTGGCATTATTGTTTGTTGTATTTGTTGTATTATTTTGTTGTTGTTGTATGTTGTATTTTTTTTTTTTTTTTCGTTGTTCTTTTTTGCAGTAACTGTTCATAATCTGCCATAGGAAATAAAGAAAAAAAAAGTTTCAGTGCAATGTTCGAATAATAAAAAAGGCACATACAGAAAGGAGTTACAACAAAATGAAACTCTAGGAAAATAACCTTTTATTAATCCACATTTGGGACCCCAGGACTACATGAAATATCTTCAATGTGCTGACCTTTTCTGTATATAAGATATTCATCCGGTGTATGACGTTGTCTGCTGCTACAAATAATATGTAACCTTGGTAGTTTGTAACAGCTCCTCTTATGTTCTCCTTCAAGGAACTCAGGTTTGGGATGCCACCAACATACAAAATACATTTAAGCTACCTGCACAAGCAAATGTCACACGGAAGAAGTCTGGGGAATGGATTGGTAATTTCCGTTGGAAAATATTGACTCATAATTTTCTCATTACCAAAATACAGCCGTAAAAAGTTCTGTACAGAACGAAGAATGTGTGATTGTGCTAAATCTTGCGTTCAAATTGCCGTGTCGAAGTACTATGCCTGTTGCAATTCAGGAATAATAGAAGATTTCTCGTCACTAACAGTGCAGACAATAGAACTCTCTCCCAAGTAAGCACTAGGAAGTTTGGAAAACTACCTAGATTGTGCAAACTTCAGAGTGCTTGTTATACAGCAGAACCGAAATCTCCCCCTATCAACGATTTTTTTTGGATGTTTGGATAATGATAACAAATTGATAATGGCTTCTGATAATGATAATAATCTGTATCGGAATTTCAGTTATTCTTTTCCTTCACTCATTACAGATATAAAATAAAAATAATGATATCTTATTTGACATAGACTTATTTATATATTATAATAATTTTATAGTTTTTTGATATAGAACACATTAAATATTAAAAAAAAAAAGATTTTAAGCAAAGAGAAGTCAATACATATATAAAATAAAAAGAATTTTTTTAACTCCTCATGAGTGCTATATAGATAGTTTAACGTATATAAATATAGTAAAATAATTTTATATTTCATAGATATACAACACATTAAGGATTAAAACAAATCAGTTTAAGATAAATAGATAGATCTAAATATCATCTATAGTAAATTGATAGATCATTATTCACAGTTTTCAATAAAGAAAGTTAAGAATTACTTTTCTTTATTTGAATCATAAGAATCATTTCTTTTAAAATTATCATTCATAAAGATACTAATTGGAATCCTGCCATCAAAAAATATTAAAAAAACCTTTTAATGTAATTAGTGAATTTTAAAGCTACTTAAACGATTTCTTGGCATCTTGAATATAAATGAACATGATTCGTACTACAAAAAAAATGTCAAGATCCCTTAATTTCTTTTTCTAAAATGATACTTGAAAAATGATCGGAAGAAATCCCGTGACAGATAGAGATTTTCATTCAATAAAAATTCCTTTTAAGTATCAAACTTAACTAATTCCAAACTTTCAGTAGAAAGAAGATCAAACTAGAAAAACGTTTGTTAAATTAAAAAGAAGTCTTCATCGACTTTTCCGAAATTAGACAGGTATATTTTTTTATGTGTTGCAACGATTTTAAAGACTTCATTAATGTCTCTACCGATCATTTGAAGATGGAAAATTTGTAGAATTTTACAAGAAAGTTATAAAAAGTATTAGAATTTTAAATTAAGAAATTAGAAAAATTAAATAAAAAATAAATAGCTACTTCAAGACAATGTTTCATTTTTATCAAAAAAATTTAGTTTCATACAGATATATAGTTTAATATTTTATGTTTGTTGTTGTTGTTTCTTATCCCACTTGGCTGGCCAAGCCCACGAGCCCATATGGACTCATGATTGAAGGGGAAGGAAGCAGCTTCTGTTGTGATGGAGCACCCCGTAGGTAGAAGCCTGACTTTTGCTCCGTGACGCTCTTACAGTCATAGAAGACCGGGACCTACGGCTTAAAGTGGATTCCGAACCACTACAAACATCCATGGCACCGCCGGGATTCGAACCCGAAACCTGTGGCACCGAGTGCCAGAGCGCTAGACACTCGGCCATTCAGGTCCCAAATTTGCCAACGGCACGCAGTGTTCCCAGGTGGTCACCCACCCAAGTACTGACCGCGCCCAATGATGCTTAACTTCGGTGATCTAACGAGAACCGGTATATTCAGCATGGTACGGCCGTTGATATTTTATGTAAAAAGAAGTTATGATCAATCTTTTTTAAAGATTAATAATTTTAATTTTGAGTGTGTTCAACAATTCAAACACCTTTGGACTATCATTCGTAATGATAAGGACACAAGACCTGTATTAAATAATAGGATATATATGGAAAATAAATGTTTTTATGTAATAAGAAACCAATTTAAATAAAAACTTATTAATGTTAAAACAAAAATTTGCTTATACAAAACCTTCATCAGACCAATCGTTTTGCATGGCAGCCAGTGTAGACCATTAAATAAATTTGAAAAATATAGGCTGTTAATTTTTGAAAGAAAAAAAATAGAGAGAGAGAAAGAGAGCGACAGGGGGGGAGGGGGAGAGAAAGAGAGAGAGGAAGTAGTTGCATCTCCATTGCTTATTTTTATATATTTAATATTGTAATGTATATCAAATAGAGTCAATCAGCAAATACTTAACGTGAAAAAAAACAGATGTTATACTAATGTTGGTAGTGCAGGTTACAGATATTGTGTGTAGAAACGTGTAGAATCAATTCGAATGAAGAATAATATATAGCATTTTTATATTATACTACTCGGGTAAGTTTACTGTTTTTCCTTCCTAGAAGTCTTTCTGAAAAATATGGTTCATTCCATTGTCCTAGAAAACATCATTCATCAAGTAGTTTAATCATTATAGATTGTTTCACAATTTATATATATATATATATGGATAGGAATGGTGTCAAGGGGTATTTTAAAAAAAAGCATGCTGTAGTTTTATCCTATATGTTTAGGTTGGTTTCTTTACATTTAATACACACTATCTACAATTGTATTTACATTGTTAACATACAATTTAACATCGTCTTCTATCGAAATGAACATAAAACGCTCATTGGCATTTACATTGTCAACATCAGCCAACTACTGCCAAACTCACACTCGTCTCTTCGCCTTCCCCTAAGTTCAAAGTTCGAAGCCCCCTCACGGGAGCACCCAATTCTAAGGCAAAAATAAGCGTCATGTAATACTACCTGCTTATAGGATTAAGAGTCAAACAAATCCTACACATATATATGTGTGTGCATTTTACTTCAATATCAATAATCAATCTAATATGTGTTGTAATAAATATACCTATTTTACGTACATTTATTTGCAGGGTCGTCCGAAACTATGTGTTAACTATTTCCTTTTTATGAATAAGAAGCTTTATTTACATAGTCTTTTTGTCGGTTCGAATGTTACTCACTTTAACAAGCAATTTGCAGAACTTTTTTTTTATTTCCAATTGCAGATTATGAACAGTTACAGCAAAAAAAAGAACAACGGAAAAAAAAAAAGAACAGAGAATACAACAAAACATGCTGAAGCAGAGTTCATTAATCTAGCATATCTCTAGCCTCCCAATATCGCTCGGCGAGAAAAATCTTGCTCAGAGCAGGACAGTACAGTAGATGCGTGGAGTCCATGGCCTCTCCAGAGCTGCATATCGGGGGAACAATGTTGAGTCTGTAAAGATGGTTTCGCAGGCAGTCATGTCCGGTGGCTAGTCGGTAACGAGCGACTGCTCTACGCCTTGGACCATTGCATAGATTTAGGATGGCATTTTTCCAGGACTTTTGGGAAACGCGGTTCTAGAGGTCTTCTTGAATGTGGACTTATTGATCTTTTGATGAGATCACATAAAGTCCACGCTTTACTTTTTACGTTTACGCAGAACTTTACAGATGGATAATGGCATGTGGATTAGAGTGTCGACAGCGTTGGGTTTTCAAACCAGTGAAGACAGATTTCGAACCCGAGACACAAAGTTAATTCGAACAAAAGTTCTCACGTAAATATTATTGTGCACATGGTGCACTTATTTAGCGTAAAAGTACGTTCACCAAGAGGATGGCTTTCGGGGAAATAAACCTTATTCCAATTTAATAATAGATCTTCTTGTCACAGGATTTAATGTTTTCATCTCTGACGTAAACCCGAGACTTTAAGATTCGGATTAACTTTACTTATTGGATTTCGAACAGGGCTTCACTAGTTTGATAAAACCAACGCACTATCCATCCAACATATCGTTTTTGTAACGAGATAAAAAAAGATAGTTTTATTTCAAAACTGTAATTTTATTATAGAACAATACCAGACACACATAGTTACAAAGTTATAGTCATAAAGATATACAAATATACATATTGCAAATATAATAAGAGCGAAATTAAATTCATTAGACTCCACATAAAATGATTGATTGTTACTCATATAGGGTGTCCAAAAATTCACGCTAAACTTTCTAAATATTCTGGAATATTTAGTAAAGTAAGAGTCGATTTACAAAATGCACCTTTAGCGTTGGCGTTCCAGGGAAGTGAGTATACCAAATTATTTTATAAAACAAATATATTCTTGTGACGTTTATTAAAAGCATTAATACTTTCGTGAAATTTTGGACACTCTACAAAATAATTTCTACATATATTCTTAAATTTTTTTTCCTATCCGACTATTTATCTTTTATCTGATTTTATATAATTCCCAGACAGAAGAAAATTCAAGGAAGCAGAAGCAGATATACGTGAATCAACGTGAAAATGATTTTGCTGATAATTAACGATTCATTTAATTTGGGTCAAATTTATTTAAATCGCTATTTCTGAAACACTTTTATGTATAAGTTAAAGGAAGAATAGTTTTTAAAAATTGCTGTGTAGTATTTGTCAATAATTACTAGAAATTTGAGATCAACTAAAAATATCCAGAAATTAATTTACTTATTTATTATTTGCAACATTTTTATTAAATCGTCACTTTTAAGATTAAAATTAACCAATTTATCTCCATATATTCTTACATATATTTAAAATAACAAAGGTGTTCTTCATAAGAAATTAAATACATTAAGCAATTTTGTACTGTAAATAAGTACAAACTAAATATAAATTCAATCTCACAACTTTTCTCAAGTTCGTATGGTCTCAAACAACACCCATTCTGGAAGTCTGTTATTAAATTAAATAATCTATGACATATTTTTTGCGAAGAATATTACAGTCTGAAAAAAATAAGAATATTTTGGAATAAAATTTTAAAAGACAGACGAATAAATGAAGTAACTCAACCGACAAAACTATTTTTTATCGATGATTATCTCCTGTTCTTAACAGATAGGTAATTTCTTCGCCAATTCTTTCACAAGCACCTATTTTTCCGCAATAAAGACAACCCTTTTTAAAAAAGACTGCATTCTCTTTTTAACAAAAGGACATTCATTAGACCAGACATTTGAGCATATTTATATTCTTCTCAAAAACCAAGATTGCTGTCCAGCTTTAAGATTAGCCTTTGCAGGCAGTTATCTCCAATGAGTCATTGGCACCTCTTTTTTCCCCATTTTTAAACACGGTGCAATGTATTCTACCACCAACCACTCATGTGCTTTAGATTGTTCTTTTTTTTTCTTCCTCTTCATGTTCCAGGTTAGCGAATTTTAACGGTGCGAAAATAAATGTCGGCTATTACTCTTGTCCGATCACTCCATAGAAGAAAAAAAAACCGAAAAATGTCTAGATTTATGGTCGGGGCTATCAGCTTTTGGGTTTCCTTTAAGAACCAGTAATAAATACAGCAATTGAAAATTATTCAGAGTATTAAAGGACTAGCGAAGGAAAAAAAAATTGGCAAGAAAATATTTTTTGTTTTATTTTTTTGCATTACCATAATTTTTTACATTTCATCACAGTGCAAAAAAAAAGGGCAGCTCAATTCGAAACGGCGATTTTATAAAAAGATCAGAAGGCTTAATTTTTTTTTTTGTTTGGCTTCTGATTAAAATTCAGTCAGTTAATAATTACTTGATGGCGGTTACCGTGATTTGGATTCACTGAAATGTAAAAACCAACCGAGCGTGCATTTTTAGAAACTCATTCAAACAACTTCAGAGTCTTTTCCAGTCATTTTTCTTTTGAAAAAGTTTTTAGCCATTTTATTTTTTATTTTTTTCATCTTGCTTCAAGAAAATGACACCGATATTTGATTGGGGTTTCATTTTGTTCCGTAACTTTTCAGATACGTTCTAATTATATCTTCTGATATTCAGCGCTGAAGAAGAATTAGAAGTTTTTATTTCAAAAAAGTTTTTGAAATGATTTCTTATTTTTTTATTTCTTTTGTAGATTGAGTTTTAACTGAAAGAAAAATAGAAATTCTTCGCTTGAATACAGATGTCGGAAAATGGATAATTAGTTTTGAAAAGATTATTTCGGTAAATATTACTTACAAATTCACATCGGAATTTTTTTTAAAAACCTCGTTAAACTTTTTAAAACTAATAAACTATTTCCTTCGCTTTCTGATTGTCACATGAAATATTTTTTTTATTCTAATTCATTTTTCTTCCCATATAATAATTTTGAATTAACCTCAGCTTTATATTTTTTGGTAATAATACCAAATTAAATTCGAAATGGCATGATAGTTCATGCATGTATTTTGGTTGTTTATAGTACAGAAACCAGTTATTTACGCAACATGACTAAGACAAAAAATTATTTATAAAAATCATACTGAAACTTTTCCAGCAAATAACTAATCAAAACGTCGAGGGTTATGAAATATTTGCAACATTGAAATATAAAAACAGTAGAATGGAATACAACAACTAATAGAAATAGTCCATTTGTGTAATTATCATAATACGCAGTCTATGGTGTGTAGTCCATTTGTGTTTTAAAATTGAATCTCCATATCATTTAAGTGTTTTATAAAATTGTGTGTATGTGTGCTTTATTTCAAGAGAATTTATCCTGGTGATTGGCGTTTCGTAAACTGTAAAATAACTTTTAGGAATCATATCTCAGTGATGCATTTTTGTCCAACATTTGAAACATTTTAATACAATTCTAATTAGGGGCATATTGCACTAACTTGTAGATTTTTGTTGGTACTATACTAGATGAAATTAATGTTTTTTAGTTTGCTATATTTTTTTACCTAAAATATTTATTTGTTAATTATTTTGTCTTTTAAAAGTTAGAATTAATAATCAGATTTCTGAAAAAAAGAATTTTTTCATAATTTTTAGTTGGCATCACACAAGCTTACTTAACGAAACTCTTGCCTAGTAACATTATAATGTCGTACTCCATAAATAGCTTCAATGCAACAATTATATATATATATATATATACAATATGTGTTGTGTGTGTGTGTGTGTGTGTGTGTGTGTGTGTGTGTGTGTGTGTGTGTGTGTGTGTGTGTGTGTGTGTGTGTGTGTGTGTGTGTGTGTGTGTGTGTGTGTAAAATAAATATTATATATTACACATTATTATATTGCACAATTTATAGGAAAACTTACACAAAGACATCATCAACTTTTACGAATCGATGACAATTCTAGTAAAAGCATGTATAAAGACCAGAAATGGTCATCTCTTTAATAATTGGTTTACTGTATGTGACTGTATGCAGATGTTACAATCACTCACCTAACTCGAAAGAGAGAAAGAATTTGACATGAAATCTTACACGAAGACACCATCAAGCTTTACGAATCGTTGGCAAATCGAATAAAAGCATGCATAAAGGCCAGAAGTTGCTCTTTAAGGATTGGTTCACTATATAGTACAATAGTTGTATGCAGATTCATCCAACAATTCCTCTATCCAACTCGAAAGAGTGAAAGAATACGCAAGAAATTTCACATATATACACCGCCAACCTTTACTAACCGAAGACAAATCTAGTCGAAGCATGCATAAAGGCCAGAAGTGACCATCTCTTTAATGGTTGGTTTACTGTATGTGGCAGTATACAGATGCCTCCAACCATTCACCAATGTAACCTGAAAGAGGGATAGAATGTGTCATGAAATCTTACACGAAGACACTTTTAACCTTTACAAATCGGTGACAAATCGGATAAAAGTATTCCTAGCAGGCAGAAGTAGCCATCTTATTAATGATTGGTTTACTATATATGTGACTGCATAGTTTACTATATGTGTTTGAAATAAACTTTCAAATCATTTTTAAATTCCTATATTTCTTTTTCTTTTTCTGTGGCCTGAATGGCTGACTGCCTAAGCGCTATGGCGCTTGGTACCACAGGTTTCGGGTTCGAGTCCCGGCGGTGCCATGGGTGTGTGTAGTGGTTCGGAATTCACTTTAAGCCGTTGGTCCCGGTCCTAATAGGATCGTAGAGCGTTGTGGGGGCATTGTTATTCTGCGTCCGTGACTTTCTTCAAGTTACACCTGTCCCCTGGGTAATGCAAAGTGAGTAACATCTGTGCAGCGCTTGCCTTAAGGCATCCAAGACCAAGCTGTCTCGGTGTTTGCAAGCTGCATTAGAAAATATATATATATATATATTCCTTTTTCTATGCATATAGATCTTATAATTTTTATCCTACTGAGATTATTCCTGGTCTAAGAGTATAATTTGATGTAATGTTGTTCGCTACGATTTAGAGATTCCAAATGAAAGCAAATAATTCTCTATATATTTATTTCTTACTTCGCACTCTATTTACAAACACACAATGCATCAGGAAACATATGAAAAATGGGATACAGCAATTTCATTCGCCGCTGGTTCTTTATGAATCACTTCCTTTTTGCCGCAATCCGAAGCAATCGTAATGTATCAAATCGGCGCCAAGTGTCGCCAAAACACGCCGAACAATAACTAACGTATAGAGAAATGGAGCAGGTGGCGGTTTTCAATAACTCAACAGTCACAAAAAGCAATGACGCATAGTCTATAAATTGTAGTTAACCCAAATTACTCTTTCAATAATAAATTAATATAAGTTGAATGAATTATATTAAATGTTATTTTGGTCAAACAGAGTTTATTCATATCAGTCTAACATTTGTACAGCACATAGAGACAAAATGTTTTTACAAAAATGAAAAATAAGTCAAATATTGCAAACTGAAATAAATATTTGTGATTAATTTAGTTATTTATACAGAGTGCTAATTTTCTTATTAAAATTCTAATTAAATATTTTAATTTAGTTTTTTTAATTATTGTTCATTGATAGGAAATTCTCATCATTATTTAAGGTTTAAATTTGTTGTTAAATTTTATTTTTCATAACTTGGTTTCCTTTATATTGGTTTTAAAAATAATTATTCAATAAATATTTTTAAATATTTTTAATATATATATATATACACTGAAGTGACAAAAGTCATGGGATACCTCTTAACATCGTGTCGGCCCTCCTTTCGCCCGGCGAAGTGTAGCAACTCGACGTGGCATGGACTCAACAAGTCGTTGGAAGTCTTCTGCAGAAATATTGAGCCATGCTGTCTCGATAGACGTCCATAATTGTGAAAGCGTTGATGGTGCAGGATTTTGGGCACGAACAGACCTCTTGAGAATGTCCCATAAATGCTCGATGGGATTCATGTCGGGCGGTCTAGGTGGCCAGATTATTCGTTGGAATTGTCCAGAATGTTCTTCAAACCAATCGCGAACAGTTGTGGCCCAGTGACATGGCGCATTGTCATCCATAAAAATCCCATCGTTGTTTGGGTACATGAAGTCCATGAATGGCTGCAAGTGATCTCCAAGTAGCTGAACATAAGCATTTCCAGTCAATGTTCGGCCCAGTCGCACCAGAGGACCAAGTCCATGCCATAAAAAAACAGCCCACACCATTACGGAGCCACCATCGGCTTGAACAGTGCCTTGCTGACAGTTTGGGTCCATGACTTCGTGGGGTCTGCGCCACACTCGAACTCTACCATCAGCTCTTACCAACTGAAATCGCGACTCATCGGACCAGGCCACGGTTTTCCATTCATCTAGGACCCAACCGATATGCTCACGTGCCCACGAGAGTCGCTGCAAGCGATGTCGTTCTGTCAGTAAAGGCACTCGAGTCGGTTTTCTGCTGGAATAGCCCAAGAAAGCCAAATTTCTTTGCACAGTTCTAACAGACAAGTCCCTTGTACGTCCCACATTGATTTCTGCGGTTATTTGACGCAGTGTTGCTTGTCTGTTAGAATTTACGACTCTTTGCAGACGTCGCCGGTCTCGGTCGTTAAGTGCAGGCGGTCGACCACTGCGCTGTCCATGGTGGGATGTTATGCCTGAAATTTCATACTCTCGGCACACTCTTAACACAGTGGATCTGGGAATGTTGAATTCCCTAACGATTTCCGAAATGGCATGACCCATGCGTCTATCTCCAACTAACATTCCGCGTTCAAAGTCTGTTAATTCCCGTCGTGCGGTCATCATCACGTCAAAACCTCTTCACATGAATAACTTGAACAGAAATGAAAGCTCTGCGAAAGCACCGCGCATTTATACCTGTTCTACGCCATGCTACTGTCGTCTGAAAATTTGCATATTGCTATCCCACGACTTTTGTCACTTCAGTGTATATATATATATATATATATATATTATATATATATTAATATAAGAAAATATAAAAATTAATAAATATTATATATTTATAAAAAATATTTAAAAAATATAAAATAAAAAATAGACAATAATAAAATTGATAACTAGTGGCTGGCTGAAAAGTTCATAGGCTGACGCATAGACGGCGCTGCTAGTATTAAATCCATATAATTTTTAATTAGCCCTAACCTTCAAAAGACACGTGTATAAATTTGACAGCTGTTACACTATTAGTATGTGAGTTATAGCAATTTTAGTGAAGCAACTTTTGCTAGTTTGAAAAAATGGATAAAAAGGAATTTCGTGTGTTAATAAAGCATTGCTTTTTGGCAAAAAAATTACTATTGAAGCCAAGGCTTGGCTTGATAAACATTATTCGGACTCTGCACCAGGAAAATCAACCATAGAGAAGTGGTTTGCTTAATTTAAACGAGGCGAAATGAGCACCGAGGACGATGCACGCAGTGGACGCCCCAAAAAGGCTGTTACCGACGAAAACATCAAAAAAGTTCACAAAATAATTTCTGATAACCGTAAAGTGAATTTGATTGAGATAGCTGAGGCCCTAAAGATATCAAAGGAGCGTGTTGCACATATCGTGAATGTATATTTGGATATGTGAAAACTCTGTTCAAAGTGGGTGCCGCGCACAATCGACCAAAAAGAACAACGAATTGATGATTCTACCCAATGTTTGGAGCTGCTCAATCGTAATAGACCAGAATTTTTACGTCGATATGTGACAAAACATGGAGGAAACATGGCTTCATCATTTCACACCGGAGTCCAATCGACTGTCAGCCGAGTGGACTGCACGTGATGAACACAAAAAATGCTATAACTTCACTAAACATGCTATAACTCACATACTAATAGTGCAACAGCTCAAGTGTTTATGTTAACAAAAAAGTGTAACTAAAAAAAAAAAAAAAAAAAAAAAAAACGTAAGCGCACAAAAGATTTACATAAGCCTATAAAATATTTTTATTTTAATACTCATAACAAAAAACTATACTTAAATATTTTTTTTCTAATGCAGCTGGCAAATACTACCTAACTAGAAAATGCGTATAGCTTGAAGATAAACTACGGTCGTGGAGTAATACTACCCTCGCAACGCTCTATGATCTTAATAGACAGGGATTACGGTTTAAAGTGGACTCCGAAAAACTACAAACATGCACGGCACCACCGGGACTAGAACCTGAAACCTGTGGTTCCAATAGCCAGAGCTCCAGCCACTCGGCCGTCAGGCCCCATACTTAAAAATTATGCCCCATAGGCCTTATACTTAAAAAAATAGTTCGATCCATTTCCATAACTTCAATATTATTCATAAAAATTTCAATAAAAAAAACGAAGAACTGTTTCCCGTGGATCATAATTTAATATTGCCTGTAAGAAACGCACATTCGTAAGAGGTAGGATGGTCGACAAATATGCGTGAGGGGAAAATTAAGTTTTTAAGTATGGTACATTTATAAGGGGCTTGATGGCCCAGCGACTAGCGCTTTAGAGCTCTGTGAAACCGGGTTCGAGTCCCGACGGTGCCTTGGATGCTTGTAGTGGTTCGGCATCTATTTCAAACATCTTTCTTTTCTAATGTAGCTGGCCAATACATAGATAGTTGCCTTTATGCCATAAGCAAATGCTTCACCGACATTACTCACTTAGCGCTACACAATGTGTGCATGTAGCTTGAAGATAAGCTATGGACGAGGAGTATGCCCCATACCCGGTAACAATACCACTGCAACGCTCTATGAACTATTAGACTGGGAACTATGATTTAAATTGAAATCTGAACCTCTATAAACATCCATGTCATCATTGGGACTTGCACATGAAACCTGTGGTACCGAGGGCCAGAGTGCTAGTCACTTAGCCATCAGGCCCTAACTTCAAACCGTAAGTCTTGCTTTGACTCTAGGGCTGGCAAACTAACCCTCTTAAACCATCTCATGTTTCATAATCTGTCAGTAGGCAGACAGCCTTGGACCACCATGGGACTGTTGCGCCGTTAAAGAAGAAGGTACATATTCATGTGAAATGCATATTATTGATACGTCTATTATATCATTATCTGATGCTGTGCCGCAATAAAAAAAAATTTAAAATCCCGCATAATTTAGAAAAGAAACCATATTTTTGGTCCAATTTTGTATTATCCGAAGTTAGAATGCAGAAATATTCCATTTCAATTTTGCTGGCGGTATATGCTTTATTTATATGTTTTGTTACTGTCAAAAACGAGGAGACTAGAAGGCTAATGGGACAACATGTAGAAAATTTCTCGCATCAATCGTCAAGCTACCTTTTCAGAGTTTTTCTGGTTTTATCTCATGCGACAAGTAAATGTGGGGAAATCATTTCTGAAAGTCTTCCTGGAATGCTAAAAAAAACCACTTTTCCCACTGATATTAAGCAAAAAAATATCCTTAATGAGATATGTTGTGTGCTACACGGCATAAATTGAATTCCTGCTGATAACATGTACTACTGTCACTGATTTAAAATACGAAAGAAAGTTGATATAATAGAATGCTTTTCATCGACAATTACTTTTTTGGACTAGTCTGGTAACATCCTAGCTTTCAACCATATGTTACAGAAATTCAGGTCAGTTACCCTTAAAATATGTCATGAGGGCATAATTCTTCCATCTCCCTTCTGGTAGGTTTAATGTAGCAGACTTATCTTTTGTTACAAGTGGTAAGATTAAATGCTACAAGCAGAGGTGTACTTAATCTTTTAGGAAAATAAAAAAGTTTAAGCAAAAAAACATCCTTAATGAGACAGGTTCCATGCTACAGGGCATAAATTTAATTCCTGCTAATGATGTGTACTGCTGTCATTGATTTAAAATACGAAGATAGTTGATTTAACATAATGTCTTTCAATGACTTCATCTTTCATTACTTTTCTGGACCAGTCTGGTAATGTCCAATTTTTCTCCCACATGTCACATAAATTCAATGCAGTTGTATCTAAAAGATTTCATGAGGTCATAATTCTTCCACTGCCCTTTTTGGCAGGTTTAATGTAACAGACTTGCCTTCTGCTACAAGTGGTAAGATTAAATGTTACATGCTGAGGTGTATTGTGTACTTAATCTTCTGGGAGAACAGAATTTTAATCCCCATAATTCCATTTGATATAAGTGAAATTTCTAGATTTTTTTTTTTAAAGTGATTCTAATAGGATAATTGCCTACATTTTCCTCATTCAGGACACAAGCAATCTAGTTCTAGAAAAAGAGAATATTAATCGGCCACCAATCCATTTGCTAGAAATAAAGATTCTTGATATTTTAAAGAAAAAACTGATTAAAATAGGATAATTACCACCATTTTCAATATTCAGGACACGGGTAATAATTACAAACAAGAAATGCTTTAGAAAAATTACATTGTTCTATGAGACTAGTTTTGTTGACTACGTGTTGACTCAACAGAGTGAAAAATACTTGATTTAAGATAGTGTCTTTAATCAACAATTACTCTTCTGGACCTGTCTGGTAATATCCTAGTTTTCTCCCATATGTCGCAGAAATTCAAGGCAATTATCCCTAAAAGACTTCATGACGTCATAATTCTTTCACCGCCCTTCTGGTAGCAGGTTTACCATCTGCTACAAGTGGTAAGATTAAATACTACATGCTGTGATATACTTTGTTCTTAATCTTCTGGAAGAATAGAATATTAATCTGCCACAATTCCATTTGCTAGAAGTAAAATTCCTAGATGTTTTTTTAAGGTGATTATGATAGGATAATTGCCTACATAGTCTTTGTTCAGAACCCAGGTAATAAGTAAGAACAAGCAGTGCTTTAGAAAAATTTCATTGTGCTACTATACTGGTTTTCCAGAGTAGAATCTTGAAGTCTGTTTCAATTCACTTACCAGTTTAATCCGAGGAGGAAGTCGTTCTTCTGTTAAAGTGAACCCCCACAATGGACCCGTCTCGTGTAAGGAGCATTAATAAATGCGGGTCGCGGTCGGCGCTGAAAGGTTAACGGTCCTTCTCGCTTTCAAGCCCCATTTAATTCGCGTCCCCGGCATGAAATTAAGGGCGCGGGGGATTATTCGCAGGCGCCCTCCTCTAATGGATGCGCCCCAGACGGAAAAATTAAGCGGAGAGACGGTCTGAATGACGGTGGTGAGTTGGACTGCGTGATTATTAAAGTGGTTTATTATTGTCTTTACAATATAAGTGCACTTACGTTAACGCAGAAGTTTGTCGCCAGTTTTATCCTTGAAAAACCCTTTTTCGCCAAACTTTCTTTTATATGTTCATTTTTATTTAACGCACAATTAGAAACGTGTAATTTAACGTAAATTAACAAACATATATGTGTAATTTAAACATTTCTTACAAATGATAAATTATAAAAATTATTAATAGTGTAAACTGGTTCATGAAAAGCAACTTGCATACAAACCATAGGAACAATTCTGCTATTTCCTTTAATTAAGGGACTTGATAGACGAGTGGTTAGCATTCTGGTGCTGGATGTTTGTAGTGGTTCGGAACGAACTTTAAACTGTAGGTCCAAATGATCAACCAAATATGATCGTAGTGCGTTGAGGTTTAATCAGTCTTCAGCTGTCGTGTGATATGAGCCTTCTAGATATTGTTCATATAGTTATTGTTCCAAGGGTTTGATGGGGAAGTGGTTAGCGCTGTGTCGCTCGATATCACTGGTTTCGGATTCGAGTCCCGGCGGTGCCATGGATGTTTGTAGTGGTTTGGAGTCCACTTTAAACCGTAGGTCCTGATGTAATGTAGAGAGTGGTGGAAGTAGTGTTACTCGCGTCCGTAGCATATCTTCAAGCTTTCACATGCCCCCTGGGAAGTGCTAAATGAATAACGTCTATGCAGCACATGCTTATGACATAAAAAGATAATTGTCTAAGTATTTGCTGGCTGCATTAGAAAAAAATATTTCCTTTAAATAAATCATGTAAATATTCTGTTATGTTGTTTTCTATTATGTTGACGATTCGACAATTGATTATTTTACGCCATCATATAGTTCTTAACCCTAACATCTTCTCCTCACCGCATTGCACCAATGCAGATGTTACGTAGCACTTCCAATGTTTTCTAATTCCAGTATTTGACTTTTTTTTCAAATTGCAATGTATATTTTTGAGGATTACAAAGAGAAATTGTCACACTCGAGTTAGGTGCCAGTAATCTAACTGAAAAATTCTCCACCGGGGATAATTTTAACGCTTTCCCTTCTAACCGGAATCAGGCAAACCATCTATTGCTCTACGTAATATGGATGATCTAAGTGAAAATAACAAATTTTAATGATCATTTATCGGCTTATGTTAACTACGAAGAGCCTAACAAAGGGTGAGGATGTTCAAAGGGTGAGGGGGAGTTCAAAGGGTGAGGATGATGATGCTTTAGGGATAACAGCTTCGCATTGTCATACGTCGCATTGTCATTGCCGAAATATACACATCATTTTACAATATCTATTCGTTGGCTGTTCAATCACCATTAGGTATTGCAATACCGGTATACCAGGATACCGAATACCGGTATTTTGGGCCATTTGTACAATTTTGTAATACCGGTATTCACAAGTTTAAATACCGTTTTTTCGGTATTTACTAGAAATTTAGAATTTTTATCTGTGAAATATTTATCTGAAACTAGAAATTTTCATCTGTGAAAACAAGGTTGTAGTTGTGAAGAAAGTGTGTAATATTGCGATATTTTGTAAATTGGTGAGTTTGTTATTCATATTGTATTTGCATATCATACTTTAGAGTTCAAACTATTTTTCAGATTTATTATATATACACTCATAAATAATACACCATCATAATGAATAAGAACAACTTTAAAGAATATAAAAAATCAGTTGATAATACTTCGGTTTGGTTTCATTATTCATATGATGAAAAGAATATGGTGGCCCAATGTAAAAAATGCTGAGTTTTTAAAGTGAATGGAGGAAATAAAAGCGGTCTCCATATACATTTAAAAACGAAACATGATACAATTTTGTTAAAGAGGAAATAAATCTAATTGCTATGAAGATACACAGTTTCTAAGCCCAAGATATTAGGGATTTTAGACTATTTTGAAAAAAAAAGATAATTTGGATGAAATTATAAGTGAAATGACAGCATTAGATGGTTTGCCATTTCGAGTGTTTTTGTGATAATTACATTCTCTAATAAAACTGGCGAATAAAACAAACAAAAAAACCACCTGTGTATTCTTTCTTTTTCTAAAATTTCTACTACCGGTATTAAAACCTGTATCCCCGTATTAAGATCTAAAAAATACCGAATACTGGTATTGAACTTTTGGTCCGATTTTGCAACCCTAATCACTATTCATTGATATTGAATCACTCATTGCATAATGATTGAATTGCTAATGAATTCGAATCTGAACTCTCCTTAACGCTAACTGTGCATGTTACCACTGAGCTACGAGTCGAGAAACGCTGCTGTATGAATGAAAATTTGCTTCTATTTTTATTTATTATTTTTTCTCTCTTCGGTGTAGTAGTAGTACAACTAAAGTGCAGTGGTAGTAGTACAACTAAAATGCAGTGGTAGTAGTACAACTAAAGTGCAGTGGTAGTAGTACAACTGCAAGTAAAGTAGTTACAACTTTCAGATATCTTTTTAATTTAAATTTTTTAATTAGATTTTTTTTTCATCATAGAATAGTCATTCAATGTAGTAAAGCAAGAGCAAACCCTACCTGAATACTTAAGAAAGTCATATGGTAAAAGAAGAATTTTTTTATCTTAAATAGCATTCTTCTATAGTTTGTAAACATTTGAAGAGCATAACTGGAAAACATTGTTGTATCTGTATATGTTAAAGAGCTCTTATTTTCTCATGTTATGTATAACAAAGACGATACTTGAAATGAGGAGAAATTAATATGACCTTTCACCTTATGAGTTTATTATACAATAGTGACTATCTGGAATAACCTCTTAAGCTATTTAAACATTATAAAGGTGAATTATTTCAACTGATTACAGAAAATTTGTCTTTGTGCGAAACTCCAAAGTAAATGAAGGTTATGGTAAAAGAAGAATCTTGATCTTAAATAGCCATCCTACAGAGGTCGTGACCATTTCAATAACGTAACTTGAAAACGTTATAGTATCCGTATATCTTAAGCGCTCTTATCGTCTCATGTTATGCTTAGCAAAAGTGATACTTTAAATGAGAGGAAATTAATATGAAATTTTACTTTATGAGTTTATTATACTATAGTGATTATCTGGAATAAGCTCTTAAGCTATTTAAGCATTATAAGTGTAAATTATTCCAACCGATTGCATAAAATTTGTCTTTGTACAGATCTCCTACTAATGAGCCAACCAACATTCCAGCAGGTAACAAATCCCTCAACCCAGCTCCGTTTCAGCCTACGGAGGATTTCCATGCCCCAAACGATGACATTGAACGAGAACCTCGGAACGCCCGCAATTTCTGCTTAATTTAAGCCCCGCCCTTCATCGCCCCCTCGTGTCTCGTTCTCAAAAAACGGAAGCGATTCTCTCGCTTCCCCGTCAGGAAGTGGAAGCAAGAAGAACAATTTGCGAAGAAGAATTCTTCCCACCTCCCCCCATCCCCTCCCTTCAGGGTTTTTTTTATATTATTATTTTCTTGATGGAGCCCTTGGCCTTTATCTGCCCAATTCTTTTTTCACTCTTCCACAAATGCATTTTCCGTGATGGAAGACGAAATTTTATATCGAAAAGAATTGTTTCTGTAAATCATAATAACGATCTTGTCTGCGCTGCGAGCAATTTGAATGGTTGCAGACCAGACCATGAAACTATTACGCAAAATGGAATTTTGCTTTTTGTTTTGTAGTCAAATCTTTTAGTGCCTTATATCTTTACTACCAAGTCATTTAGTAACATCAAAATATTGTGTTCTAAAAACAGTTTCGCTAGGGAATTCATATAGGAAGATATATTTAGATATATATATTTAGCCTAGGAAATTCATACTATTTAATGATCTCAGTTTCCTCCCAACAATAAAATTATAAAATTCTTCATTTTGAAATCTTCTTTTTGTAGGTGATTTGTAGTAATTGTTTAAAATAATTTACTCTCCTATTATAACAAGATTGCCTCAACAACAATGAGCGAAATTTTGAACATTTTGTGTGATAACTTTTATTTGTATCTGTAACTGTAATAAATGCCTATGGGTTCAACAGCTACAGGAAGATGCCAACATTCAGTAACCACAGCCAATACATGCAGCAGAAGTTAGTCATAATAATACAGGTGCATCATTTACATTCAGTCGCCAAAGAATTATGTCGACAACAAAGAGTTTTATACGATATAACAATAACAATTTCTATTAAACACAGTTTCATTTAAAATATTAAATTGATGCTGAAGTTTATTTAATTATCAATTTGAGATCAATGTAAAATATTATTTACTTCTCGTGTGTTTTAGACTAGGTCATTTTCAAGTATGTCCTTAAAATATACACAAAACCATGAGTTCGTAAAAAATCGTAAGGAACTAATGATTTAGTATATATTTTTCTGTTTTGCCATGTCTTACAAATTTCAGATATATTTCTTAGTTTTACATATTTGGTGTCACTATGAAAGCCTCATAGTAAAATAGCATCAGGAATGCACATAGTAAAATAAGTTCACAATTTACGGCTATTTAAAATAATAATGTTTCTTTACAACAATTTCTCATTTTAATATTAATTAACCTCTCGCAATAAAAACAATGCACGTTAGTTTACTGTCAATACCAAATCGAAAAGCTGTCCATAGACGATTGAATTCTGTCAACAATTACAGTGCGTTAAAATCAGATTGGTTCATTAGCATACGCAAACAATCCTAATTGCTGGGGTCCGATTCTGAAGTGTCTATGGGCAGCTGGGTCTTGGGAGGAGCGCCATTGTCGTGAGAGGGGCAGTTTGTTTGCCCAGCAGAGTGCCAGGTGTTTCAGTTTGGTGTCCAAACAATGCGAATAGGACACGACTCATTGTCACCAATTCCCCTCTCTATCATCGTCTGATATAACCTCATTGCAAGGATAGCTCAGGGGATTGTATTTAAAATAGTCGTACTTTATAAAATGAAATGTCATTTCATATCACCATCTTTTCTCGATTCGCATTAGAGTATTAAATAATTAATATAAAAAAATAAATGTCTCTAAATCAAGTATATTTACTAATGTGTACAAAAAGTATTATTATTTTTTTTTTTCAAAAATTCTTTATCTATTCTTCAAAATTTCTTTCATCGCCTTCAAAGTAATCCCCTCCGGACACAATGCACTTATGACAACTTTTTTTTCCGATCCTCAACGCATTCTAAAAAGCCATCGACAGGGATGACCTTCAAAGAGCGCCGATTCATGTTGAATCTCTTCAGTCGACTCAAAACGGTGTCCCCGAAGTGGTATTTTGAGTTTAGGGAATAGCCAGAAGTCACACGGTGTGAATACGGTGGTTGTGGAACGATATCAGTTTCATTTCTGGCTAAAGCAGTGTGAGCTGGCGCATTCAGTGTTTTTGATACCAATCAAGATTTTCACACGTTTGAGGCTGAAACTGGAATTCACCAATCCTTTTGAAATTCCAACATCCTCAGCAAGGTCTCGATATTATAAATCGACGGTTTGCAAGCACCCAATATTTAATTTTTTGGATGTGAGCTTCGTCGGTTGAGGTTGATAGTAAACCAGGGTGCTCTTCGTCTTCAATGCGTTCTCTGCCTTCTTTGAACTGTGTATACGACTTCTAAACATTTCTTTCCGATAGAGGTTGCTCAACGAATGCCATCTGCAACATTCTGTACGTTTCCGCAAACAAAATTGAATGCAAGTTCTTT
Source organism: Caerostris darwini (assembly GCA_021605075.1). NCBI lineage: Eukaryota > Metazoa > Arthropoda > Arachnida > Araneae > Araneidae > Caerostris > Caerostris darwini. Next base: position 269,658 of record BPLQ01011225.1, on the reverse strand, counting down.
GCTCAATTAATTCAGACATTTCAAAAATCCCCGGAATCAGTTTTAGCGCCTCACAAGTGTTATTCAAACCCTAATGAATATTTTGACGCCAAATTTCGCACAAATGTCAATAACAGTGCCAATAACCTAAAAAAAATTGAAATACCATATGGCCGGGAAATTTAATTTGAAGATTGGTCTTACTGTGTGGGTACGGACTTATATAAATTAATGCCTGATTAATAATAGACTGACAATGAAGAAATTCAATAATTGATTATATAACACCCTTCAATCAAGACAAAATGATGGACAAATAAAAAAAATGAAGTTTTCGAGTACAAGTTCTACAAAGTTTTATGTTCCTTTGTCGACCAAACAGAATGGACAGATGGTTTTATGGGGCAAAGAGAGACTGTAGAATCTTACTTCCAAACTTTACTTACTTTTGAAAGAGATTTTCAGCTGCAAGCATACATTTATATCTCTCGCTGCTTTGTTTTGGAGGAGCTTTGTTTGCCATGTGTTCCGATCGGTAAATATAGACCGCGAGACCAATTTAGCTGATGCGTTTTCTCTTCCATCAAGAAATCATAAAAAGATTCAATTTCTTCTGGGGTAGTGGGGGAAGATATCGGCTAAAAGTTCGCCACTTTTAGATTATTATGAGCAATAAAAGTTTTCGTCATTTTCCTTGAGCCATAAAGAAACGGATGATAAGTGGAGGCAATTGTTCTTCCAGGAACTTTTAGGATTATTACTCATCGATCCTTTTCCATCAGTTGATGCATCCTGAAATTGCAATTAAAGTAGATGATTGCTCACATGTTTTTTTTTTGTGTCTGCCTTTTTCATTGTTTGATACGTACTTTTATAAATTACTGAAATTTTATCTTTTAGTTACAAGTATATCATATCCGCCTTTTACTTAAAGTTCTTTGCCACAAGGAAATTCATCTTCCGTGGGATCATCTCTGCGTGGGTAGATGGCAGAAATTATCATGAAGAAAAGGTTATGAAGATAATGGGATTTTATAAATTTTTACATGTTTCCCACAATTTTTTTGTGTATATGTTTTTATTGTTTGATATACATATACTATTGTGCCCAAAAAGTAAGACCAAATATTTTTTTTTTTCAAAAACTCTATATTTATTTTTTTAAATTTATTTCATCGCCTTCAAAGCACGGTTCAAAGTTCGGACACAATGCACTTATGCCAACTTTTTTCCAATCATCAATGAATGCTAAAACGTCATCCGCAGGGATGGCCTTCAAATCGCGAGGCGATTCACATTGAATCTCTTCAATCGACTCAAAACGGTGTCCGAGAAGTGGTCTTTTGAGTTTAGGGAATAGCCAGAAGTCACACGGTGTGAATACGGTATTTGTGGAACGATATCGGTTTCATTTTTGGCGAAAGGTCACGAAGAATAAATGCAGTGTGAGCTGGCGCATTCAGTGTTTTTGGTACCAATCGAGATTTCACGCGTTTGAGGCTCAAACTGGAATTGCTCAATCCTTTTTAAATTCTAACATCCTCAGCAAGGTCTCTAATTATAAATCGACGGTTTGAAAGCACCAAATCTTTAATTTTTTGGATGTGAGCTTCGTCGGTTGAGGTTGATAGTAAACCAGGGTGCTCTTCGTCTTCAATGCGTTCTCTGCCTTCTTTGAACTGTGTATACCACTTCTAAACATTTCTTTCCGATAGAGTTTGCTCAACGAATGCCTTCTGCAACATTCTATACGTTTCCGCATACAAAATTTAATGCAAGTTCTTTGCTCAATTAATTTAGACATTTCAAACATCCCTGTAATCAGTTTTAGGGCCTCACAAACGTAACTCAAACACTAATGAATATTTTGACGTCAAATTTCACACAGATGTCAATGACAGTGCGAATAACCTAAAACAAAATTGAAATTCCATATGGCCGGGAAATTTAATTTGAAAACGGGTCTTACTTTTTGGGTACAGAGGTATATCAATTAATGCCTGATTAATAATAGACTAACAATGAAGACATTCAAAAATTGATTATATAACACCCTTCAATCAAGACAAAATGATGGACAAATAGAAAATGAAGTTTTCGAGTACAAGTTCTGCAAAGTTTTATGTTCCTTTGTCGACCAAACAAAATGGACAGATGGTTTTATGGGGCAAAGAGAGACTGTAGAATCTTACTTCCAAACTTTACTTACTTTTGAAAGAGATTTTCAGCTGCAAGCATACATTTATATCTCTCGCTGCTTTGTTTTGGAGGAGCTTTGTTTGCCATGAGTTCCGATCGGTAAATATAGACCGCGAGACCAATTTAGCTGATGCGTTTTCTCTTCCATCAAGAAATCATAAAAAGATTCAATTTCTTCTGGGGTAGTGGGGGAAGATATCGGCTAAAAGTTCGCCACTTTTAGATTATTATGAGCAATAAAAGTTTTCGCCATTTTCCTCGAGCCATAAAGAAACGGATGATAAGTGGAGGCAGTTGTTCTTCCAGGAACTTTTAGGATTATTACTCATCGATCCTTTTCCATCAGTTGATGCATCCTGAAATTGCAATTAAAGTAGATGATTGCTTACATGTTTTCGACATTTTTTTTTGTGTCTGCCTTTTTCATTGTTTGATACGTACTTTTATAAATTACTGAAATTTTATCTTTTAGTTACAAGTATCCATTATCCGCCTTTTACTAAAGTTCTTGGCCACAATGAAATTCATTTGCGTGGGTTCATCTTTGCGTGGGTAGATGGCAGAAATTATCATGAAGAAAAGGTTATGAAGATAATGGTGATTTTATAAATTTTTACATGTCTCCTACAATTTTTTTGTGTATATGTGTTTATTGTTTGATATACATATTCTATTGTGCCCAAAAAGTAAAACCAATTTTTTTTTTTTCAAAAACTCTATATTTATTTTTCCAAATTTATTTCATCGCCTTCAAAGTAATCCCCTTCGGACACAATACACTTTTTTCCAATCATCAATAAATGCTAAAACGTCATCGGCAGGAATGGTCTTAAAATCGCGCAGCGATTCACGTTAAATCTCTTCAATCGACGCAAAACAGTGTCCTCAGAGTGGTATTTTGAGTTTAGGGAATAGCCAGAAGTTGTACGGTGTGAATACGGTGGTTTCAGAGCGATGTGGGTAGCGTTTTTGTCGAAAACATCACGAAGAATCAATGTAGCGTGAGCTGGCGCACTCAGATACGCATTCGGTGGCAATCGAGATTTGACGCGTTTGAGGACCAAAACATCTTTTAAAATGGAATTGGCAGCTCCTTTTGAAATTCCAACATCATCAGCAAAATCTGTAATGTTAAATTGACGGTTTGCAAGCACTAAATCTTGAATTTTTCGGACGTGAGCTTCGTCGGATGAGGTGGACGGTCGACCAGAGGGCTCTTCGTCTTCAACGCGTTTTCTGCCTTCTTTGAACTGTTTATACCACTTCTAAACATTTCTTTCCGATATAGGAATGCTCACCGAATGCCTTCTTCAGCATTCTATACTTTTCCGCAAACAAAATGTAATGCAAGTTCTTTGCTCAATTAAATCAAACATTTCAAAAATTGCCGGAATCAGTTTTAGCGTCTCACAAAGCCAAGCGTAACTCAAACACTAATGAATATTTTGATGTCAAAGTTCACGCAGATGTCAAGGACAGTGTAAATTGATCTTAACTTTTTGGACACAGTTGTAGTTCTTAGTATTTAATGTATCTGATATCCGCCATTTTTCTAAAGTTCTGGGACACGATAAAATTCATGTTTGCGTTGGTAAATGGCAAACATTATTATGAAATCCTAAAGATACGACGATAATGATCATTTTATATTTACTTCCTAATAAATTTCTAAATGCTTTTAACAATTTTTTGTATATATGTTTAATTATATAATATATGTGTTTCAAAATAATGTTTTTTTTTTATTGCAAAGTATTGTTTGATGATGTTTTTATTGCCAGATGTGGTTTGAATGATTGTTGATTTTTTTTATTGAAAGATTGCTTGAATATTTGATGATTTTTTTTATTGAAAGATATTTCTTGAAGTATAAAAAGAAATGGTTTTATATGAAAGTGGATATACTTCTAATTGTTTCAAATAATCTTTATTTTTTTTATTACAAGATGTTGGTTAACTATTTGATTTTTTTTATTGCAAGATATTGCTTGAATGTTTGATTTTTTTTTATTGCTTGAATATTGGAGGACTTTTTATTGCAAGATATTGCTTGAAAATTTGATGATTTTTTATTGAAAGATATTGCTTGAATATTTGTTGATTTTTTTATTGAAAGATATTGCTTGAATATTTGTTGAATTTTATTGAAAGATATTGCTTAAATGTTTGATGATTTATTCAAAGGTTTATTTAAATATTTGATTAATTTTTTAATCAAAGGTATTTCTTGAATGCTTGATGAATTTTTTTTATTGAAAGATATTGCTCGACAAACATAAACAATTGCTTGAAGACAAAAATAAACAATTTTATTTCAAGAAGAAATGGTTTTATTCGATGATCACGTAACATTTCATGTTAAAGCCGAAATACTTCAAACTGTTTCAAAATAATCAAGTTATTCAACTTTCTTTATAAACAACTTTCTTTATAAACAACTATTAAACAAAGTACAACCCACCTAAAAAAGATCTAGAAAAAATTTCCAAGGAACTCTAACATGTTTATATAGTAAGTCTTCTAAAATACTTGGGTCAAATATTATTCTGAGCCCACAAGAGGTCCATAATAGCCCATATTAATGCAAATTTTCTCCCAAACCCATATCTGCCCATAACTCTGCCTGGAGCACCACTTGAAGAACAGTTTCGCGAGGAAATGACAGACCATTTCAAAATGTGAGGAAACCCGGCACATCGCAGTCTATAAATCACTACCAGAATTCAGATAAACTCGACGTAAAGCCAAGGGTCATCCTCCTCAGTTTAGCCTCGCCGAAGTGCGACATAAATAAGGCTCACCGACTCATACAAGTGGACAGCGAGGCGCATCTAATGAATTATTTAGCTCATCTGCACCCTGCGAGCATAGATGAACTTAATAGTGCACCAACACCTAGGTGAAGACATCATAAAGCTCTCTCTGCTATTCACAGCAGACTTATGGTAGATTGAAAATAAAATATTCGCCTCATATTTTTGTAATTTAAACAGATGGGCAGGTAGTTTTAATGCAGAAGTGAAAGCATTATGCTGAGAAATTGCTATTCGACAGTTTATTTTAATACGCTTTTGAAGAAATCTATAAACAGACATTAGATGAGAAAAATGTTTATTCTATCGATATAAGATTATTCGATTCATGTCAAATTTATCGTAGATTGAAAATAAAATATCCGGTTGATATTTTTGTTATTTAAACAGATGGGCAAGTAGTTTTAAGGCAGAAATGAAAATATTATACAGAGAAAAGGCTATTCGAAAGTTTTATTTTAATAAGCTTTTGAAGAAATCTATTTTAGGCAATAGCTGAGAAAAATGTTTATTCTATCGAAAGTGTGTTTATGCATTTGAAATCTCATCGGTGAAGAAGACGATACTCTGATATGAGATTCTGCCAACCACAATTACGCATGTGACATATAAAAATAAGAATAAAACACTATCAGATTCAAGCAAGACTTATCGTAGGTTAAAAATAAAATATCCACCTCATTTTTTTGTTGATGTCTAAAGAGATATGAAGGTTATTTTAATGCAAAAGAGAAAACATTATTTGGTGAAAATGCTATTTGGAAGTATATTTTAGTAAGATTTTGAAGAAATCTATTTATAAACAGACACCTGCACAGAAAAATGTTTATTCTATTTAAAGTGTGGAAAAGTTTTAAATGAAATTGATCATTAATCATCTGCGAAGAAGACGATGGTGATAGATTATCCCAACCACAATTATGCGTGTGACGCATAAAAATAAAACTCTATCCGATTCATTCCAGATTTATAATAGATTGAAAATAAACTATCCGCCTCATTTTATTTTTGTTGTTTAAACAGATGGGTGGGAAGTTTTAGTGTAGAAGAGAAAATATTATTCGGAAGTATTATTTTAGCATGCTTTTGAAGAAACCTATTTATAAACAGACACTAGATGAGAAAAATATTTATTCTATCAAAAGTGTGTCTATGCACTTTTAATCAAATAGATCATTAATTACCTATGAAGAAGACAATGCTCTTATATGAGAACATCGCAACCACGATTCATATATGGCGTATATATCACGTGACATATATGACGTATATCATAAGCGATATATGCCACACTTACAATAGAATGAAAATAAAATATCCGGCTCATATTTGTGTTGTTTAAGGAGAGGGGCAGATGATTTTAATGCAGAAGTGGAAACATTATACTACGAAAATGCTATTCGAAAGTATTATTTCAGCAAGATTTTGAAGAAACCTATTTATAATCAGATACCAGCTGAGAAAAATGTTTAGTCTATCGAAAGTGTGTCTATGCATTTTAAATGAAATAGATCATTAATTATCTGAGAAGAATACGATGCTCTGATATGAGATTATCCCAACCAGAATCACGCATGTGACGTATAAAAATAAAACACTATCCTATCCGTGCCAGACTTATCGTATATTGAAAATAAAATATCCGGCTCATTTTATTTTATTTGTTTAAGCAGACGAGCAGGTGGTTTTAATGCAGAAGGGACAACATTACATCGAGAAGATGCTATTCGAAAAGTTTTATTAAGCTTTTATTAGCAAGCCTTTGAAGAAATCTATCTATAAGCAGACACTAGTTGAGAAAAATGTTTAGTCTATCGAAAGCGTGTCTATACATTTTAAATGAAATAGTTCATTAATCATCTGCAAAGAAGACGATGCTCTGATATAAGATTATCCCAACCACAATCACGCATGTGACGTATAAAAATAAAAATAATATTCTATAAAAATGTGACGCATAAAATAAAAACACAATCCGATTCATGCCACACTAATCGTAGATTGAAAACAAAATATCCTCCTCATTTTTTGTTGTTATTTAAAGAGATTAACAGGTGGTTTTAATGAAGGAGTGAAAATATTATACCTAGAAAATGCTATTCGAAAGTTTTATTTTAGAAAGTTTTGAAGAAATCTGTCTATAAACAGACACTAGTTGAGAAAAATGTTTAGTCTATCGAAAGTGTGTCTATGCATTTTAAATGAAATACGTAGTTACTTATCCGTGAAGAAGACGATGCGCTGTTATGAGATTATCCCAACAACAATTACGCATGTGACGTATAAAAAATAAAAATAAAATTCTTTAAAAATGTGACGTATAAAATAAAAACACTATCTGATTCATGCCAGACTTATCGTAGAATGAAAAGAAAATATCCGCCTCATTTTTTGTTGTTTAAAGAAATGTGCAGGTGGTTTTAATACAGAACAGAAAACATTATACCCAGAAAATGCTATTCAAAAGTATTATTTTGGCAAGATTTTGAAGAAATCTACACTATGTGGACGAAAGTGGCGGGACACGACACTATAACGACATAAACCCATATTTATTAAAATTAATAGTAGGTAGGGCCTCCTTTGGCTGCGATCACAGCTGCAACCCTTCTGGGCATGCTTTCCACTAAATTAGCCATAGTGGCAAGAAGAATTTCCTTCCAAATGTTTAACAGGAAGTTCCATAGTTCAGGCTTGCTTTTGGGGAGTGGGGTGCAGGCCCTCAACCAACGGTCCAATTCGTCCCGGAGATGTTCAATTGGGTTAAGATCAGGGCTCTGCGCCGGCCACTCCATGCATTTAACGTTGTTGTTCACATACCAATCAAGAGTCCTCCTTGCAACATGGCATGTTGCGTTGTCGTCTTGATACCAGCAATCATCCATACCGTACGTTGCCCACAAGGTAAGAAGGACATGATTGTCGAGAATATCACAGTATCTATCGGCATTCATCGCACCATCAGCCTTCACCAGTGGGCCAGCCCCATACCAGGAGAAACAGGCCCATACCATCAATCCTCCTCCACCAAACTTTACAGTTGGGACGACACACTCGGGCAAAAGGCGTTCTCCTGGTAAACGCCATACCCAAACACGTCCACCGGAACGGAAAAGGGTAAATCGTGACTCGTCACTCCAAAGGACGCGTTTCCAGTCATCCAGAGTCCAAGTACGGTGGTCTTTGGCCCATCGAAGGCGCGCTTTCTTGTTGGTTTTCGTAATCAAAGGCTTATGGGCCGCCGAACGTCCAGTGTAACCTAACTTATGGGCCTCGATACGAAGAGTCTTGGTCGAAACGGCCACACCTGTGGCTTGTCTAAACTCATTAGCGATGCTATCCATGGATGTTTGACGGTTACTTCGAATCTCCCTGCCGAGCACCCGCCGGTCCCTGCTGGTGAGAACTGTAGGTCGTCCACTTCGGGCTTTGTTCTGACAGTGACCCTCAGTCTTGTAGCGACACACAACACGTGCTACAGTTGATTTCGAGCAGTTACGGAGACGGGATATCTCCCTAATGGACACCTTGGCAAGATGCAATCCAACCAACACACCTTTCTCGAACTCAGACAACTCTTCCCGTGGCGGCATCTTAACAAAAAACAACTCCAGTCGACTCCACAGAGTATTTATAGCATATGGCTGACACGTGATACCTATTATTGCGCATGTGTCAGCTGTATTGTCGACTTTTCTACTTTTCGAGGGGTGTCCCGTCACTTCCTTCCAGATAGTGTATTTATAATCAGACACTAGCTGAACTAATACCTAGGTGAAGACTTCATAAGGCTCTCTTCAATTCATGCCGGACTTATGGCAGATCGAAAATAAAATATCCGGCTCATATTTTTGTTGTTTAAAGAAGAAACCTATTTATAAACAGACACTAGGTGCGAAAAATATTTAGTCTATCGAAAATGTGTCTATGTATTTTAAATGAAATACGTCTTTAATTATCTGCGAAAAAGACGATGCTTTGTTTAAGATTATTCCAACTTCAATTACACGTGTGATTTATAAAAATAAAACTTATAAGAAATAGAAATTATTGGGGGGTTTTTCTATTATATGTGCATTAACTAATTGAATATTATCTTTTTAAGATACATAATAAAAAATTGTTTAATATAAACATTAAATCGTTATGTAACCTTAGTTATGTTAGAAAGGAGTGTGTAATATCAGCGAATTATTAATAATTTCTGAATTTTATTAGTTAAGCAAATCAAACGTTATTAACAAGTCTCAGAACAGTTTAATTTAACAGCATTTTAAATTGAACAATATTTTAAATTTATGAGCGGCTGATATTGAAATGGTCCTGATGGCCGAGTGTCTAGAGCTCGGTGCCACAGGTTTCGGGTTCGAGTCCCTGTTGTGCCATGGATGTTTCTAGTGTTTCGGAATCCACTTTAAACAATATCTCCCAGTCTAATATAATTGTTAGGTGTAAGGCTGACAAACCTACACTGTAAAAAGGAACATTTGTTTCGAAATCTGCCAGTAGGCAATCTGCCTTGGCCCACAAAGGCCCTATTGCGCAAATGAAGAAGAAGAAGGTATTGAAACACTTCTAATTTTCTTATAGTGGCTTATATTCTTTAGTAAAATTTAATGTTGCATCTTAATAAATGTCTTGCTTAATACAAAATCTATTAAAAAATTATTTCCAATCGTGATATTAATGTGATTAACGCAAATTCCGAAAAGTGTCAATATATCATAATTGTGCGCTTATTTATTTAAATAATAATTGTTTTAGTTATTATTAGTAATATCGAATCATGTATATTATGAAATCATTTTTTAGCAATACTTTTTGATATAATTATTACTTCGGTAAATTTTAAACAAAAAATTGCTTGAGCATCTGAAATAAATAAAGTATTGCAAAAATAGATAATAGAACATAAAGATAAATAATGGTAAATAAAATTAATAATAGTAAGTAAAAATAAATAATGTATCATAGTAAGCATTGCATGTATTTTAATTTGTTTCTCTACGGTCATTTTGTGCACACTTTAGGCCATTTTATACCGGGACCTACAGTTTAACGTAGATTCCGAACTACTAACAAAACACCCATGACATTGCCGGGATTCGAAGCTGAAGCCTGTGGTACCAAATGCCAGAGCACTAGCCAATTGGTCATAAGGGAGCCTGTATGTTCTTTAAAACTAATTATTAAACTAATAATTCTAATTATGCAGTGAGCTACAGTTTAACGAACTACTAACAAAGCATCCATGCTACTGCCAGGATTCGAACCTGAAGCCTGTGGTAGCAAAGGCTAGCAAATTGGCCATCAGGCAACTCGCATGTATTTTAACACACATACTAATGCTACATATGTCACCAATAAAACACTGCGCATATTAGTACGAATCCATATAATTTGTTGTCAATGAAATAAATTAATTCAAAAAATAATTAAAAAATAAGTATAAAAATTAAATTAAATTAAAAAATTGCGAAATTAAAAAAATAAATATATAATAATAATAATAAATTTAAATTGCAAAACTACATCAACTAACAAGGAAAACAAGTTCGTAGCAATCTATAGTTATTGCCAAAAAAATAAATAAATAAATAAAAAGAAATGTAAAAATTTTCCAAATACCAAAACTTATTCTTTTGCCTAACTTTGTTATGGTTGAGCAAAAAAAAGTTTTTCCCTATTTATATCAAACACAACTCCTATTTTGGGCATAAACTCTTAACCTTTGAAAAACTCAAGAGAATATTATATATATATATATATATATATAATGGTATATATAATATTCTCAAAAAAGCGGAAATCCTTTTTAAAAAAATCGAGCCCATTCTATCAAAATTTGCGTCAATCTCACAATGTTCCCTTTGAAACAACGAACGCTGCTTTTATTTAATAAATAAATAACATACTGCAGATAGAAATTCGACGTTGTGGAGACTGATGGAGGAACGTATCGTTTTCCAATTCAAATAGTAATATCAAATAATGTATATTATAGAATTATTTCTTATCGAGATTTCTTGATATTTAAATAATTTCTTCAGCAAATTTTAAACAAAAAATCGTTTGAGCATCTGAAATAAATAAAATATTGTAAAAATAAATAATAGTCAACAAAGATAAATAATAGTTAACAAAGATAAATAATAGTACATAAAAATATATAATAGGAAATAAAAATAAATAATAGTAAATAAAAATAATAATAGTAAATAAAACTGTATAAAGTATCCCCGTAAGTATTGCGTGTACGTTGGTTTGTCTATCTACGATCATTTCGTGCACATTTCAAGCTAATTATGCCGTGAACTACAATTTAATGAACTACTAACAAAGCATCCATGCTACTGCCAGGATTCGAACCTGAAGCCTGTGGTAGCAAAGGCTAGCAAATTGGCCATCAGGCAACCCGCATGTATTTTAACACACATACTAATGCTACATATGTCACCAATAAAACACTGCGCATATTAGTACAAATCCATATAATTTGTTATCAATGAAATAAATTAATAAGAAAATAAAATAAATTAAAAAATTAAATAACAATAATAATAAATTTAAATTGCATAATTACATCAACTTACAACGACAACAAGTTCGTAACAATCCATAGTTTTTGCAAAAAATAATAATAATAATAATAAATAAAAAAAGGAAAAAAATTCCCAAATACCAAAACTTGTTCTTTAACCTTGTTTACCAAAGCTTGTTCTGTGGTTGAGAAAAAAAGAAAGGTTTTTCTCAATTTATATCAAACACAACTCCTATTTTGGGCACAAATTTTCAACCTTTGAAAAACTCGAGAGAATATTATATATATATAATGGTATATATAATATTCTCAAAAAAGCGGAAATCTTTTTTAAAAAATCGAGCCCATTCTATCAAAATGTGCGCCAATCTCACAATGTTCTCTTTGAAACAACGAACGCTGCTTTTATTTAATGAATAAATAACCTACTGTAGGCCGGAATTCGACGTTTCGAAGATTGATTGAGGAGTGCAGAAATATGTATCACAGCTGTATGCTATCCCATAATTCCAAATCACGCAACACAGTTGCATGGCATTGTGTTCTGGAACTGTGAGATTTTTTTTTTTTTTAATCTTTCATAATCAGTTACGGTTACATGGAATTTTGGTTCTTTTTAGGACTAAAAGTAAAAAAGATTATTTTTACAAAAAAAAATATAACAAAACTTCATACGAATTTTTTTAAAAAAAGAAATTAATGTAAAAGTTTAAAATCTGGTGGAAAATTAAATTACAATTTGTTGTTTGAAATTACGTGTTATTCTTAAAAATTTAATCTTGAGCAATTATTTTAAATTAATGTTTTTGATACTAGTTGTATATAAGTTAAATTAATTTTTTTTTTAATTTCTAAATGTGAAAACTGTTTTAATTTATTGCTAGTTCTTATTGATAATTTAAATTCTTTATTGGACTTTTATTTATGTAGAATAATTCTTATATCTAATTTATGTGGAATAATTCTTTTTCGTTCTGATTATTCAAACATATGAGACCAGGACCTACGGCTTAAAGTGGATTCCGAACCACTACAACATCCATGGCACCGCTGAACTGAGTCTTTCGAAGCCTATGGCACCGAGCGCCTAAGCTCTAGTCACCATCAAATATAAACAATAATAAATAAAAGTGATAATAGTAAATAAAATAAATAACGTATAAATTATCCTCTTTAAATAAAGTATTCCAAGTAATTTAAAACACATACCAGTGTATTAGTATGTGTTGTAAAGTAAATGAGATACTTTACTTTTTTTTGTAAGAGTGTATTTTAAATACGTACATATGTCACCATTAAAACACTGCGAATATTTGTAAAAACCTATTTAATTTGTTGTTAATAAATTCTTTTAATTTGCAAAATCGCATCAACTTTAGAAAAACAAGTTCGTAGCAATCTATAGTTTTTGTAAAAAAAAAATAATATTAGGTTGGGGAAAAAGAAATCCATTATTTTTTCGATAGATGGCTGTAGTGATCGATATCACGTAAAGTATCAATTAAACAATTTCAGATTTATGCTCGTTAGAAAGGTGGCACTTCGTACTAAAATAATTCTTTCTCTGTTTTTTGTTTGGTCCATTCAGTTGGGAGTTACAGGGTGTTAAAAATGGAAGTGAACAAAGAGAAAATTCGGTACATTTTACAGTTTTTCTTTGACAAAGGCGAAAATGCAAGCCAGGCGGCTAAAATTTTGAATGGTGTTTATAGTTCCGATACTGTAACAGCCAATTATGTGCAATTTTGGTTTCGTAGATTCCTTTCAGGAATTTTTGATGTTAAAGATGCACCTCGCACAGGTAGGCCGGTCGTCGAAAATGTCGATAAAATCGGAGAAATGACGGCATGTTAGCAGTCGTAACATCGCCCAGGAGCTAAAAATCGACCATAAAACAGTTTAAAACCATTTACACAAAGCTGGATTCAAAAAGAAGCTCGATGTTTGGGTGCCACACCAATTAACAGAAAAAAACATGATGGATCGAACTTCCATCTGCGAAGCCTTGGCCAAACGGAATGAGATAGACCCATTTCTTAAACGGATGGTGACTGGAGATGAGAAATGGATCACATACGATAACCCTGTGCGAAAACGATCGTGGTCAAAGAGCGGTGAAGCACCTCAAACGGTGGCCAAACCAGGACTAACGACCAGGAAGGTTCTGTTATGCATTTGGTGGGACTGGAAGGGGATTATTTATTATGAGTTGCTTCCATATGGCCAAACGCTAAATTCTGATCTCTACTGTCAACAACTGGACCGTTTGATGATAGCGATTGACCAGAAACGGCCAGAATTGGCCAACAGGAGAGGTGTCATGTTCCACCAGGACAACGCTAGGCCACACACATCTACAGTGACTCGCCAGAAACTTCGGGAGCTTGGTTGGGAAGTTTTAATGCATCCGCCATACAGTCTGGACTTGGCACCAAGCGATTATCATCCTTTTCTTGCATTGCAAAATTTCTTTAATGATAAAAAATTGGCATCTAGGGAGGATTGTGAAAATCGACTACTAGAGTTTTTAGCAAATAGAGACCAGGACTTCTATGAGAGAGGCATTATGAAGTTACCTTTAAAATGGCAACAAATCATACAAAAAAACGGTGCATATTTGACCCAAATCGGACAATCCGAAGCATGTTAAATAAAGTCCTGAAGTTCATATAAAAATAATGGATTTCTTTTTCCCCAACCTAATAATAATAAATAAATAATAAAAGAAAATGTAAAATGTTCCAAATACCAAAACTTGTTCTTTTGCCTAACTTTATTGTGGTTGAGCAAGAAAAAAGGGGTTTTCTCGATTTATATCAAACACAACTCTTATTTTGGGCACAAATTTTTAACCTATGAAAAACTCGAGAAAATATTATATATAATATTCTCAAAAAAGCGTAAATCCTTTTTAAAAAATTGAGCCCATTCTATCAAAGTGGGAGCCAATCTCACAACGTTCTCTCTGAAACAACGAACGCTGCTTTTATTTAATGAATAAATAACCTATAGTACTATAGGCCGAAATTCGGCATTTTGAAGATTGATTGAGGAACGCAGAGATATGCATCACAGCTGTATGCTATCCCATAATTCCAAATCACGCAACACAATTGCATGGCATTGTGTTCTGCTAGAACCACCAAGATTTTTGTGTTTTTTAATCTGTCATAATCAGTTACGGTTACATTGAATTTTGGTTCTTTTTCGGACTAAAAGTAACTAAAATAGATTACTTCTCAAAAAAAAATCCAAAAAATTAATATAAATTTCTTTTAAAAAGAAATAATTATAAAAGTTTAAAATTTTAAGGGAAATTAAATTAAAATTTACTATTTGCAATTATGTGATATTCTTACGAATTTAATCTTAAGCAGTTATTTTATATCAATGCTATTGATACTAATCGAGAATAAATTGAAGGAAGTATTTCTTAAATTTCCAAATGAGAAAATACTATATTTTAATTTATTGCTGATTCTTATTATTATTGATAATATAAATTCTCTATTGGACATATCTGTAAAAAATAATTTTTTTTAATAATTTTAATTATTTTATATAGAATAATTTTACTTTATAGTATTGTACTGATAAACAGTTCAAAGAAGGCAGAGAACGCGTTGAAGGCAAAGAGCCCTCTGATCGACCATGAACCTCAACCGACGACACTCATATCCAAAAAATTAAAGATTTGGTGCTTGCAAACCGTCGAATTACAATTAGAGACCTTGTTGATGATGTTGGAATTTCAAAAGGATCGGTCAATTCCATTTTGGGCCTCAAACACTTCAGATCTCCATTGGTATCGAAAACACTGAATGCGCCAGCTCACACTACATTGATTCTTCGTGACTTTTTCGCCAAAAATGAAAATCCCATATCGTTCCACAACCCCCCGTATTTACACCGTGCGACTTCTGGCTATTCCCTAAACTCAAAAGACCACTCCGGGGACAACCATTTTGAGTCGATTGAAGAGATTCAACGTGAATCGCTGCGCGCTTTGAAGGCCATCCCTGCCAATGAATTTTAGCATGCCTTGAGGATTGGAAAAAAAAGTTGGCATAAGAGCATTGTGTCCGTAGGGGATTACTTTGAAGCCGAGGAAATAAATTTGGAACAATAAATAAAGAGTTTTTGAAGAAAAAATAATTGGTCTTACTTTTTGGGAGCAGTAGTATGTCACCCATAAAAAAATGCGCATATTACTACAAAAACATATAATTTGTTATCAATTATTTCTTTTAAATTGCAAAATTACATCTCTTTTAGAAAAACAAGTTTGTGGCAATCCATAGTTTTTGCAAATAATAATAATAATAAATAAAAAGAGGAAATGTGAAAATTTTCCAAATACCCAAACTTGGTCTTTTGCCTAACTTTGTTGTGGTTGAGTAAAAAAAGTTTTTTTCTCGATTTATATCAAACATAACTTCTATTTTGGACACAAATTTTTAACCTTTGAAAATCTCAATATATATATATATATATATAATATTCCCAAAAAGGAGGAAATTCTTTTTAAAAAATCGAACCCATTCTTTCAAAATGTGCGCCAATCTCACAATGTTCCCTTTGAAACAACGAACGCTGCTTTTATTTAATAAATAAATAACCTACTGTAGGCCGAAATTCGACGTTTCGAAGATTGATTGAGGAGTGCAGAGATACGCATCACAGCTGTATGCTATCCCATAATTCCAAATCACGCAACACAATTGCATGGCATTGTGCTCTGCTAGAAATAATCTCTTTTTTAATCTGTCATAATCAGTTACGGTTGCATTGAATGTTGGTTCTTTTTCGGACTAAAAGTAAAATTGATTACATCTTTAAAAAAAGTAGGCCAAAAATTAATATGAATTTTTTTTTTTTTACAGAAATAAATATTTTTTTTTTATTTCCAATGGCAAATTATGAACATTTACAGCAAAAAAAGAACAACGAGAATAAAAAACATACAACATACAACAAAACATGCTGAAACAGAGTTCATTAATCTAACAAAAATGCCAAGTCCACTAAAAAGTGTTACCAGGTGCACCACGGGGAGGTAGATCTTCTGCGCCCCCCAGAAATAAATATAAAAGTTTAAAATCTGGAATAAATAAAATTAAATCGAGCGGCTACTGCGCGATAAGACAATCCAGCTTCACGAAGGCCGATGATTCTCCGCCGTTCAAACTCTGTAAGTTGTTCAAATATCGCTCTCTTTCGTCGGAGAGGCATAAGTAACGAATGAGCTAACGTTTACCACTAGCAGATAACCATACACGCCTCGCTACAGCCGTTTATTTATTCGGATCCATCCGCCGTTCAGAGGGTGCTGCTCAGCATACGCATGCGCTACGGATTTGAAATTCTAATCATTTGCATATCATGCACTAATTCGCATTTTTTGAAAATTTCAGCTCACTCGCGTAAGTCCTTCATGGTGTTGCAATTTTCACAAACATGAGTATATAATAACAATATCATAATAATTATAAAATATCTACTATAATTATTATAATTAATAATAATTGTAATATCATGCCAAACTATTACTAATTTGATTACATATTTCGGGCCTGAGGGGTAAGTGATTAGCACTCTGGCGCACGATGACACAAGCTTCTGGTTCGTATCCTGGTAGTTGCATCGATGTTTGATGGTGGTTCAGAATTCACTTTAAACCATAAGTTACGGACTAACATGCAATACGTCTACACATCACTGTGACTAGAGCTGAGTTGTCCCTATACAGTTTGGGAATGATGTGGGCGAGAAGTCTGCGACGCTCTACAATCATATGTGAATGGGATCTACTACTTAATATGAATTCCGAACCACTACAAACATCCATGTCACTCCCATTTCTCAAACCCGAAACCTCTGGAACCGAGCGCCAGAGTCTAATATGACTGTAGATGTTGGGCATAGGGTTGGCAACCCTATGCCGTAAAAAGAAACATCTTCTGTCTTGAAATCTCCCAGTAGGCTGACGGCCTTGTGACACTACGGAGCTGTTGCGCCAATGAAGAAGAAGATTACATATTTAACAACGTTAATGAGATGTTCAAGTAATTTTCATTCTAGTGGGTAAATAGTTTACCTTTTCATCAACATTATCAGCGACGCAACAACCTCATGACGGGCTAAGGCTGTCTGCCGAGACGAGAGATCTTTTCTTTTTATGGGGTAGGGTTGTCACCCCTATGCCGAGCAGTCACATTAGACTTTGACCTACGGCTTAAAATGGATTGCGAACCACTATTAACATCCACGGAACCACCGGGGCTCGAACCCGATACCTGCGGCACCGAATGCTAGTCACTGGGCCATCAGTTTGCCTTGTGCTATGTAAAAAATTACTAACAAATCATAGAAATCACTTGAAGATTATGCATATGATAATTTGTCCATTTCAGGAAGTTGGCTAATAATTAATTGATCTACAGTTAATAATTTATTTTTTCCTATATTTTATTTAAATTCTATTATTTATTTTTATTCTATTATTATTTAATTTTATTCTAATATTAATTTATTTAATTACTAATCTGTTTAATTTTATTCTAATATTAATTTATTTAATTACTAATCTGTTTAATTTTATTCTAATATTAATTTATTTAATTACTAATTTATTTAATTACTAATCTATTTAATTCTATTATTGTTTAATTTTATTTATTTTCACTATTTCCTATAAATATATATTTTCCTTTGCCTTACATGTTGCCTTCTATCCTATGTAAGTCTTCTGTCATATCTAACATACATATCCATATATAACAGGTCGGCTGAAAAGTTCATAGGTTGACACATAGATGGCACTACTAGTATTAAATCCATATGACCTTAAGTTAGCCCTAACCTTCAAAAGACACGTGTATAAATTTGACAGCTGGTGCACTATTAGTATGTGAGTTATAGCATTTTTAGTGAAAGAACTTTTGTTAGTTTGTAAAAATGGATAAAAAAGGAATTTCGTGTGTTAAAAAAGCATTGCTTTTCGGCGAAAAAAATGCTATTGAAGCCAAGGCTTGGCTTGATAAACATTATTCGGATTTTGCATCAGAAAAATCAACCGTAGAGAAGTGGTTTGTTAAATTTAAACGAGGCGAATTGAGCACCGAGGACGATGCACGCCCCAAAGAGGTTGTTACCGACGAAAACATCAAAAAGTCCACAAAATAATTTCTGATAACCGTAAAGTGAAATTGATTGAGATAGCTGAGACCCTAATGATATTAAAGAGACGTGTTGGACATGTCATGAATGAATATTTGGATAAGCAAAATTTCTGTTCAAAGTGGGTGCCGCGCGAGCTCACAATCGACCGAAAACAACAACAAATTGATGATTCTAAGCAGTGTTTGGAGCTGTTCAATCGTAATAAACCTGAAATTTTGCGTCGATATGTGACAATGGATGAAACATGGCTCCATCATTTCACACCGGAGTCCAATCGACAGTCAGCCGAGCGGACTGCACGTGATGAACACTAAAAATGCTATAACTCACATACTAATAGTGCAACAGCTGTCAAATTTATACAAGCGTCTTTTGAAGGTTAGGGTTAACTAAAAATCATATATATATATATATAGATATATACGTTTTTGCTGTATACACTTTCAAATAATCTTTCTTAATTTTTGGTAATTCAAAAGTTATTTTTTTTAGTAATTTATAAATATATTTTCAAAAGTTTTAGAAAAAAATTCTTCAGATTTATCTTTAAGTCTGAATAAATTTTTCCAAAATAATGAAATTAATTATATTTTTAAAATCAATAAAAACATCTCGGAAAAGGATATTAGGTTATGAAACTAAATGTAAATTAATAAAACAATGACTCGTAAGATCCGGTCGCTTTTATAAACATCAGCATTTTTATTCTCTGACAGCTGGAAAAATGGCAGCTCTCGTTTTGCGTCTGGCAGCTGGAGACTGCAGAGAGCCCAGAATATTATTTCCAAAAGTTTTCGGAAACTTTTACTGCTCTTTTATAGGGTGCGATCTGAAAGATTTTGGCGTTGTTGGATGTTGGATTGCGAAATGTTCGATGGATATGTCCGCATTTGAAGAGACATTCTAAACCGTGAATGGCAATGGAGGATTTTTATTTTCATATGAGAAGAAAATGTGAAATTCTATCATGTACGTGAATTTCAGACATCATTTAAAAACTTCAATACCATATTTTCCAGTTATGTATTAAAATAGAATTTTCGTGTTAAATTTCAGAAGTTATGAATTTGGAACATTCATGTTCATAGACATCATCTAGTAGTTTGTATCGTCTACAATTTCATTTAAAACAAATATAGCAAAAATATATGGTATTGTCATTATATATTGTCAATTATTAATTTATTATGAATCTGGGATAAATAGTGTCAATTATTAAGTCATTATGAATATGTAATAAATATTGTCAATTATTAATTCATTATGAATATGCGATAAATATTGTCAATTATTAATTCATTATGAATAGGTAATAAATACTGTAAATCATTAATTCATTATGAATATGTAATAAATATTGTCAATTTAGTATTTTCATTTCTGATTATTGCAACAAAAAACAATAATACTAATATTAAGGCGAGGAAATCGCTTCAAGGAAAATTAGGAAACTAAATCATGAATAGTTAACCTTAATTCTTTTAACAAAAACTCTTACAAACCCTAAGTATTTTTTACCACAATGAAACCCAATCCAGTGCACTTAATTTATTTATTAGCATGAATATCTTAGCGAAATAGGATCACATATTTTTTAAAAGTGATTAACATTACCATTAAACTCAATTTATTACGCTTTTGTGAACGCCAGGTTGTAAAATTGAACTTCATAATTTCTTTCTCTGGTCACTTCGAAGGAAAACGGCTTAAGTCAGTTGCAAAATTTTGGACTTTCAATGCCGCTCTAATTTTGGACTAACTTCATTTTTTAATAAGATGTAAATACACTCTTTTTAAAGCGAATTCCAAGTTGTTTTGAACATGTTCATTTAAAAACTGCAAGCTTATGTCGTTTTTTTTTTTGTTGTTGTTCATTAAATATTGTACTTAGTGTAATGATTATGACGGAGAGAAAAAAAGAAAGAGTAAATTATAATTTCATGGAAATATTATGCGAGGAAAAAGTTCTGTCTTGCAATAAATATTTCAGATGCAAATGTATAAGTGGAAAATGTAATTGCATAGAATTTTTACCTTTTAAAATGTGTAGTTATGATTTCTTGTAGATGGTAATAATTAAAGTAAGCATTTCTTTAACTAAATAATGCATATATTACATGTGTTTTCACAATCTTATTCAAAATACATTGGAGGGTATATTGGCCGAGCGACTAGCGCTCTGGCGCACGGTACCATAGGTTTTGAGTTCGAGTCCAGGCGGTGCCATGAATGTTTGTAGTGGTTCGGATTCCACTTTAAACCGTAGATCCCGGTCTAACATGATCGTAGAGCTTTACAAGGGTAGTGTTAGTCAGCGTCCGTAGCTAATCTTCAAGCTACATGCACCTCCTGGGTAGTGCTAAGTAATGTCAGTGCAACGCTTGCTTTAAGGCATCAAAGGTGTCTAAGTGTATGACAGCTGCAATAGGGCAAAAAAAAAATATTCAAAACCTTTTTAATAGACCGTTAATTTTTTAGCAATTTATGAATTCATTGTATATTAAAAAAATCACTTAACAATTTGTAGTGTTTGATCTTAGCAGGGTTTTTTTCTGATCACATTTCTGAAGAATTATCTACGATTACCTATTTCTCCAACTAAAATTTTCTTGAAAATTGGCGGTATTGTGGCCAAATGGCTGGTTTCTGGACTTGGTATCCCGGGCATCAGGTTCGAATCGTAGAGTGGCATGGATGTTTGTGAGTGGTTCAGAATTCAAGAGAAACTATAGGTAACGGTCAAATTAACCTAAATTGTGCAAAAATTGACCGTAGAGCGACAAACCAAATTTTCAAAATTGAACTTTCTATCATTAAATAAAAATAATAAATTCACAACAGGCTGAGACAACTAGATATTTACAAAAAGAAAAAAATTTTTGGACGCAATTATAATGATCAGTTATACCTGAAAATTCCTTTGGAAACAATTATCCCCCTTTCTGTACCCTGGATAACGGCAAATCTGCTGCAATTTTGTGCATTAGTGGCAAAAGACATTAGTCAGAATATCCTGAATTTTAAAAAAATTTATACATCGATAAAAAAAAATACATAAATAAAAATTTATATATAATTATAAGATTATTAATTATAAGTGTTATAATTAATAATATATTTTTTTCTCTGCGGCCGTCTGTCTACTGGTAAATTTCGAGACAGGAGATGTTTTCTTTTTAAGGAGGGAATGTTGTCAGCCCCACGCCTAATGCTCTACAGTTATATTATAGATCGGGACTTGCAGTTTAAAGTGGATTCCGAATCACTACAAACATCCATGGTACCGCCGTTACTCGAATCCGAAACCTGTGGCATAAAGCACTAATCAGTCGAAAATCAAGCCCTATATATATACAGACAGTCAAGTCACATTAACCGACTCTCGACGTCAACGTGAAATAACCAATCACAAAAGGCAGGTGGCAGCACATTGCAGTGGAGTGTATATAAAGAATACCACTTAATACCACTTAAATACCACAATCCACTTAAAGCCAGAATATACAAGAGTGTATATTCTGGCTTTTGACAGGGGGTCACATTAATGTGACTGGACTGTATATATGTATATATATAAATCCAGAGAGAGAGCTTATATCAGAACAATAATATAATGTTCATATAAATTTTATTTTGTGTATAATATAAAAATTTTATATGTAGTATGAAAGAAATCTTTGATATTGGTTGTGTTGTTTGTTGTTTCTTATCCCACTTGGGTGGCCAAGCCCACGAACCCATGCGTACTCATGATTGAAGGGGAAGGAAGCAGCTTCTGTTGTGATGGAGCACCCCCGTAGGTAGAAGTCTGACTTTGGCTCCGTGACGCTCTTACAGTCATAGGAGACCGGGACCTACGGCTTAAAGTGGATTCCGAACCACTACAAACATCCATGGCACCGCCGGGATTCGAACCCGAAACCTGTGGCACGGAGCGCCGGAGCGCTAGACACTCGGCCATTCAGGTCCCAAATTTGCCAACGGCACGCAGTGTTCCCAGGTGGTCACCTGTTGTTTTATGTATAAAAAGCTTTTTTTTCCCCCTTATGCATAAGCATTCAAGCACTTGAGTTTCCAATTGATCTTAATTTTTTTCCTGTCTAGTAAATTTGACAGAAGCTATAAAATCAGAGTTAATGATATATGGAGCTGGTGAAAGGATGTTTCACATCTGAGAGAATAAGGACAGGTGTTTTTTTTTTTTTTCATTTTATTTTATTGAAGGCTTAATTATCTTCAACCCATTTGAGGAAGATTGGATTCTTCTCCCATTTGAGGATTTGAAGCCCCATTGAAGGCTTAATTATCTTCAATCCCGTTGATCTACCTCTTCGGTTCATTATTAAATATTAATACATTAATTAAATATATGTACAAAACAATATATGTTTTTAATGATAAAATTTACAGTGTAGATTTCAGGTAACATCAAATCTACAAAAATTTTGTATATTACTGGCGAATGGCAAAAGTTACAGTATTCTGCATTTTATTGGTTTGGTTTGTCGTTCTATTCTAGGATTTTTCGCTTTTTGGCGCTAGGAATTTTGTAGGATTTAGTTTTGCTAGGTGTTTAGAGTATTATATTAGATTTTGTATACTAGTGCATTAGATTTTGTATACTAGTGCATTAGATTTTGTTGGTAGTATAGTTTAGACACTAGGATTTTATGCACGCATTGTGATAAGAAATGGACCTATAATATACATAGATAAATGTTATATTCATATAAATAATATGCAAGGAACTAATTTTCCGCACATGTCATTCTTTAAATATTACTATATAATAGCACGTGCATCATTATTTTGTTTTAAGAAATATGACAAGTATTATTATGGAATAGATGTTATATATTCCCATACATAATACGCATTGAAATAATTTTCAGCACATTTTTCCGCATATTTTCTGCACTTGGTATTTAAATATTTGTACATAATAACACATATTGTATCAGTACTATTTTTTTGAGAAATATGGCAAATATTATTTTGGCATAAATGTTGTATATTCTCATAACTAATACACATTGAAATAGTTTTCCCACAATTATTCCGCATATTTTCTGCACTTGAAATTCTTTAAAAATTTGCACATAATAACACATGTATCAATATTTGTTTTTCAGATATATCACAAGTATCATTATGAGGGAAAAGTTTTATATTCCTATAAATAATAGGCGATGAAATAATTTTCCGCACATAACTCCGAATATTTTTCATTCTTGGAGTTTTTAAATATTAGTACATATAATATGATACATGTGTTATAATATGTAATATTAGTACATATCATAACACCAGTATCACTTTTTTTGAGAAATATGGCAAGTATTATTATGGGATAAATGTTATAAATTCCCATAAATAATACACATTGAAATGATTTTCCTCATATTCTCCGTACTTGGTATTCTTTAAATATTTGTTCATAATAACACATACACATTATTTTTTTCAGAAATATGACAAGTTTTATTATGGGATAATTGTTATATATTGCCATAAATAAAGCATTGAAAAAAAGTTTCGCATTTTATTCTGCACGTTTTCCGCATTGAATTTCTTAAATACTTGTACATTATAACACATGTATCAGTATTTTTTTTTTCTATTTTTCAAGAAATATAACAAGTTCCTTGCGCCACTTTTCAAAAGGGGCAACATTTCACGGAAGTTTAGGTTTTTCCGGAGAAATATTTAAACTCGTTGCGCATGAGTTGCGCTTTGCATAAATGATGCGCTTTACTCTCTATCCGCATCGTTTTTCCCCGTCACAGGCATCTTGAGGGCCCTAAAAACACATCCAGATGAACACATCAAAGAACTCAAAAATTATTCCGCACAACTTGATCGGCGAGAATGTTTTTCCGCGGTTGTCTTTCCACCGCCGGAGACTCGGAGTGAAGAGGATTGGAATGAATGGAAAAAAGTCACGTTTAAAGAACGAGGTTTACGCCTTCGAATGCCGTTTTTCCCTTTTTCTGAAAGTGTTTTTTTCCCCTTCTTCTTCTTCGAAGGGAAAAATACTGCGTTATTCTAAATTTTGCAAAGCGAAGCTTTATTGAAACAGTTCTGAGAAGTGAAAGTTGGATCATTTTCTGTTTCGTTGTTATTATGTTTATTTTTTTAATTCTCGTAAAAGGTTTAACTTTGAAGAGGTAATTGCTTGTTGCTGGATGTTTAAAAAAATTTTTTTTCAATTTTTGAATTCTCGCCGTCAATTCCCATGCTGGTATATTGCAGTACATGGTACACGTTTTGCATATGGTTCAAAATTAAATAATACAACATTTCTACTCATATGAGTTTTATTTTTAATACAGATTAAGAATGGATAAACTAATTAAAAAATATATTATAAAGATGAAACACGGACTTTATCACTTTTTAAAATTATTGAAGTAAATTTATGAGTTATCTGACTCTTGTAGAATGCAATGGTAACATTTTAATTGAGGTATTATCTTATAAATGTATAATTTATTTATACATATATATATATATATATACACTGAAGTGACAAAAGTCATGGGATAGCAATATGCAAATTTTCAGATGGCAGTAGCATCGCGTAGATCAGGTATAAATGCGCAGTGCTTTCGCAGAGCTTTCATTTCTGTTCAAGTTATTCATCTGAAAAGGTTTTGACGTGATGATGACCGCACGACGGGAATTAACAGACTTTGAACGCGGAATGTTAGTTGGAGCTAGACGCATGGGTCATGCCATTTCGGAAATCGTTAGGGAATTCAACATTCCCAGATCCACTGTGTCAAGAGTGTGCCGAGAGTATGAAATTTCAGGCATAACATCCCACCATGGACAGCGCAGTGGTCGACCGAGACCGGCGACGTCTGCAAAGAGTCGTAAATTCTAACAGACAAGCAACACTGCGTCAAATAACCGCAGAAATCAATGTGGGACGTACAAGGGACTTGTCTGTTAGAACTGTGCGGAGAAATTTGGCTTTCTTGGGCTATTCCAGCAGAAGACCGACTCGAGTGACTTTACTGACAGAACGACATCGCTTGCAGCGACTTTTGTGGGCACGTGAGCATATCGGTTGGTCCCAAGATGAATGGATGGTCCGATGAGTCACGATTTCAGTTGGTAAGAGCTGATGGTAGGGTTCGAGTGTGGCGCAGACCCCACGAAGCCATGGACCCAAACTGTCAGCAAGGCACTGTTCACGCTGGTGGTGGCTCCGTAATGGTGTGGGATGTTTTTTCATGGCATGGACTTGGTCCTCTGGTGCGACTGGACCGAACATTGACTGGAAACGCTTATGTTCAGCTACTTGGAGATCACTTGCATCCATTCATGGACTTCATGTACCCAAACAACGATGGGATTTTTATGAATGACAATGCGCCATGTCACCGGGCCACAACCATTCGCGATTGGTTTGAAGAACATTCTGGACAATTCCAACGAATGATCTGGCCACCTAGATCGCCCGACATGAATCCCATCGAGCATTTATGGCACATCATCGAGAGGTCTGTTCGTGCCCAAAATCGTGCACCATCAACGCTTTCACAATTATGGACGTCTATCGAGACAGCATGGCTCAATATTCCTGCAGAAGACTTCCAACGATTTGTTGAGTCCATGCCACGTCGAGTTGCTGCACTTAGCCGGGCGAAAGGAGGGCCTACATGATATTAAGAGGTATTCCATGATTTTTGTCACTTCAGTGTATATATATATATATATATATATATATATATGTGTGTGTGTGTGTGTATGTGTGTATGTAATATATATATATACTAGTAGACCCGACAAACGTTGTTTTGCCATATACATTATTTCTATAAAATATTTTTTTAGTTAAATAAAAAAAAACTAATTTACTATAAGTGTGTGGAAATGTGGTTACGATTGGAAGAGGAATGGAACATTGCAGGCAATGACGGCCTATAAAATGATAATACACTAACCATTTATTTATTACATCTTCTATACTTTATTAAATTAACAAATATATTTTAAATTACATTATATAATAGCTGTATATGCATCAAAAATAGTTATTTATATATTTACTACTAATTATGGCAATTAAAAAATAATCAACATCAATCTCTAAGTGCAATGGAGTGTACGATATTTTTGGTTAGTCCGTCTTTAGCCAACACAAACAAACTGGATGGTTTACCCACACGCGAACATGCCACGTATAAAAACACGGTGGGAAAAACACGGTGGGCACAAATCTAAGCCACAAACAGACATCGTTTGGCCTTGCGACTTATTGGTTGTCATTGCGAATGCCAATCTAATTGGAAATTGAATACGTTTGAATTCAATTGGCACATCTGTGGGAATCATAGGGATTCGTGGCAGCAATATATTTTCGCCTCGAACTTGCCCTTCAAAATGCTGGCTTCGATAACGTTTTTCATTAATT
The DNA here is from genome assembly GCA_021605075.1 of Caerostris darwini. Taxonomy (NCBI): domain Eukaryota; kingdom Metazoa; phylum Arthropoda; class Arachnida; order Araneae; family Araneidae; genus Caerostris; species Caerostris darwini. The sequence goes on along the minus strand of BPLQ01011225.1, from coordinate 242,522 downwards.
TTTTAATGACTAATCGTGTTCCATTGCACAGCCGTGGTGGGTTCAAATTACGAATCAAAATAACCGGAGATCCAACCTTTAATTGTAAATGATGCGGTGGCATGCCTGGCAAATCCAATGAATTCAAAAACTCAATTTTATAATTTACAGCTTCATTGGCATCGCAAACTGTATCGATAGATTTGTATGACACCGAGTTCCCTGGCAACAACTGTTGTCTATCTATCTATACTGTTGTCTATCTATCTATACTGTTGTCTATCTATCTATACTGTTGTCTATATCTATAACAACTATCTTGGAATTTAAACCAATGACGTCTACATTTTTTGCTGCCAAAATTGCTCTTTCTGCCAACCAATCAAGATTTTTGAATTGTGTGCATACATCGGGAAATATGTGGTCGATGAGATTATTTTGCGAGTCGATGATTGTGCAGAAATCTATCGGAAATTTTATGCATCCAGTATTTTCATGTACAGCAATTTTTCCATCGCCATTATCTAACAGTTGTTTTGAGAATGTTTCAGCGGATGAATCCTAAAGGATTTGAACGCGCATGTTTACTTCTAGTTGTAATTTTTCAACATTACGCCAAAGTGACGATGATTTTAAGCAAGCGTTGATCTCATCAGCGTACGTTGAACGTGGAATGACGGAAGTGTTTTCCTGAAATCACCTGAAAGTAGTAACAAAGTACCGCCAAATAGTTTGTCGTTATAAGTTTATGCTTTCGATAATATTATGCCTTCGAATTGCAAATAACACTTACTTTACTGGAATCCCAGATTCGCCACAATAAAGAAAATTACAATACAATTACACCTGTAAGTTAAAATGCAATAACAGCCATCTTTATTTTTCTTAGAACTATAATAAAGTTGCCAATTTTACTTAACTAAACATTAACACACGCTACACGTGTAAATATAATTTAATGCTACACGTGCAAAGAATATAACTTAACAAAACATTAACTTAAGACATTAACACGCTACACGTGCAAATATAACAGTATTCGTTCTCTTATTATTTGACTTACCTTTAACAATGATAAAAAAATTATATTTATTTAACACGTAAATATTTCTCTTTTAAATTAAAACTATTCCCACAAAAATGTTGCGTATAATATATACAGGTAAAGCAACGGCCGTTGTTGGCGCGAGTTCACAACACGTGTTGTTTTATATAAGATCACTTAATTAAATAAAAGTAAAAAAAATGAAGCCGATTAAAGACTTTAATCTTTGTTTAAGCACACGTGCTGTGATGTCATGACTAAGAAATTAAAAAAAATCACTACATTGTTTTACGAAAGAAATTTTAAAAAATATTTAGGGGTGGACCACCCTTATCACTTAGGGGTTTAAAAAATAGATTACGACCGATTCGCAGACCTACCAAATATGCCCAAAAATTTTCATAAGAATCGGTCAAGCCGTTTCGGAGGAGTTTGGCAACAAACACTGTGACACGAGAATTTTATATATTAGACTAGAAGACCCGGCCACGCGTTGCTGTGGCTTGTATTTCGTTAAATTATTAGATACTATAATTGGTATTGTTATCGTTTGCTGTCGTGGTTTGATTTGTTGACATGAGGGCCCTCTCAGCACGTCTACGTCGTACCTCACGCCTACGGGTATTGTTGAGGTTAGATTTTTTTTTTGGCATTTTACTGAAAATGATAATTGAAAAAATACAATACAATTAAAATAAAATCGAGATATAATAATAAATGACTTAAAAAAAAATTCACAATAAAATGTAAACGATTGTTTAAGGTACACGAAAACGTTCGAATGAATTTTTTTGAAATTTTTTATCTTTGTACACATTTTTGGATTGAATATATCTAAAAACTAATGATTTCACGTAAAAAAATTTCATTATTATTATTAATTTTTTATTTTTATAAGCTAAAATAAGGGTAAAAATGGCCAAAACTTGATAACTCAAAATCAAATCAATATTTTTTAAATTTCTAAGTTTGTATTTGTTTGTACTAACATATTACAGGGAATGGATCTCTGGTAAATTTATATCTTTATTATTTTGTGCTAGTTTAAATGCTGTCGACACAAAATTCTTTCAAAATTTGCATGTAATTCCAAGTTTAACAATTAAAATAAAAAATATTCATGTAGCTATAATCATTTCAGAGTTTTATTACCTGTAAACATTTATGAAAAACATAAATACAAAGTTTTGTAACATTTGGATCAAAATTACTTGTGTTATGGTGCTTCACATGAAAACAAAAAGCATAAAAATTCATTCTGAGAAAAAGCTAAAAACAACTTTTAATTGGAGATATTACTTTTAAAAATGTTGTAAATATATTAAAATGCCATTGAATTATCAAGTTCATAGTCTTATTTATTAAAAAAATATAGTTTTATTTTTCCTTAAAGCTCTAAATATTTTCTGAGCTTTGTTTTGAAAAAGTTAAAATTTGCTCGACAAAATTTTTTTTTTACAACTTCCTCCTACTTGCAAAGGCTTTTTAATAATAAATTACCTGGATTTAAAATATTTAGTCCTTTTTCAAGTGTTTTGATTAAATACATTCAAAACCTTTGAATTTCACATAAAAATATCAACTTTAACTATTTTTTATACAATTTATTCTTTAAAATATAGATAAACATTGCAAAAATGTGATAGTTGCAAAACTTGATAATTCAAAAATAAATAAAACATGAATAGTTTTTTCCTTTGCAAATATTTTTATGCTGGGAATATCCTTATGTAGGTAATATACTGTTTTCAAATTTATATCTTAATTATTTATACATTTTTGTATGCTTAAAGTTTGTCGACACAAACTTTTTTTACATATTTACAAAAATTCTTAGTTTAAAAACTGAAATAAAAATAATTTATGAATTTAGGTTAATTTCCATGTTCTATTCCTTTCATACATTTAGAGAAAACTTTTACATGAAGTTTCAAAGTATTTAAATAAAAATATATGGGTATTATGATGTTTTGAAGGAACACAAAATGCATAAAAATTCAAATAAGAAATAATTAAAACCAACTTCTAAATGTAAATAAAAACAAATGTACATACATAAAAATGTTATTGAGCTTTAAATTCTCCTTTATTAATATAAAAACTTATTTATTTGTTTTGCTTTCTTTACATAACTTCCAATTTTAAAGTACCATTAATCAATTTTTTTTCGACAATATTCAAATCACTCAAATTCTTTGTTTTTCCAATAACAAAAAATTTTTTTAAAAAAAATGCCCTTGATTTTCACCTTGCAACTATTATACCTTTATATAAAATTTTAATGTTATCAGTATATCAAATAATTGCAGAGTTTACTTCATTTTGACACTTTTCAAAAAATGCTTAAAATTCATCATATTTCTTTAAAATTTACAAAAATTCTTAGTTTAAAACCTGAAATAAAAATAATTTATGAATTTAGGTTAATTTCCATGTTCTATTCCTTTCATACATTTAAAGAAAACTTTTACATGAAGTTTCAAAGCATTTAAATAAAAATAAATGGGTATTATGATGTTTTGAAGGAACACAAAATGCGTAAAAATTCAAATAAGAAATAATTAAAACCAACTTCTAAATGTAAATAAAAACAAATGTACAGACATAAAAATGTTATTGAGCTTTAAATTCTCCTTTATTAATATAAAACTTATTTATTTGTTTTGCTTTCTTTAAATAACTTCCAATTTAAAAGTACCATTTACTTCATTTTGACACTTTTCAAAAAATGCTTAAAATTCATCAGATTAATATTATCAATATATTATATTATCTTGCAGATCACATTTCTTTTTAGAATTCTTAATCAAATAAAACACATGTTGACAAACTTTAAGCATAGAAATGTTCAATGTTTTGATTCACAACTTTTCATTCCATATATTTTATTCCAATTCAAATTCAAACTTAGAAAATAAAAAAAATATTGAATCAAATCAGGTAATACTTGCATACATTTGATTTATTTCGCATAGAAATAATATAAATTTCATACATTATAATTTTCACAACATTTAAAGTAGTACATAAAACAATAATATTCAGAACATGAAAATTTTACAGGCATCGAGACACGGCGCCATCTAAAAATAGTCATTATATTGTTCGAAAAAAAAAACCGCTACACTGTTGCCACTACATTGGTCTGCCAAAGAAATTTTTAAAAATATTTAGGGGTGGACCCCCCTTATCACTTAGGGGTTTAAAAAATAGATTACGACCGATTCGCAGACCTAACAAATATGCACAAAAATTTTCATAAGAATCGGTCGAGCCGTTTCGGAGGAGTTTGGCAACAAACACTGTGACACGAGAATTTTATATATTAGATATAGATATATATGTATGTGTGTATGTAAATATATATATATATATATATATGTGTGTGTGTGTGTGTTTGTGTTTAACCTTATATGAATTCATTTTACTACTCTAGTTATAAAATAGGGACCCTATGGCAAAGTGATTATAGCTCTGCTGAGCGGTGCCGCAGGATTCGGGTTCGAGTAACGGCTGTGCCATGGATGTTTTTCCACATATTTTCCACACATGGCATTCTTTAATTATGAATACATAATAACACATATATCTTCTTCTTTTTTAAGAAATATAACAAGTATTATTACGGGATAATTGTTATATATTCTCATAAATAATACGCATTGAAATAATTTTCCGCACTTGACATTCTTTAAATATTAGTACCTATAATATACATTTGTTGTTATATGTAATATTAGTACATATAATAAGAAATATATCATTATTTTTTCAGAAATATGACAAATATTATTATGGCATAGATGTTATATATTCATATAAATAATAGGCAATGAAATAATTTTTCCGCACATGGCAACCTTTAAAAATTTTTACATAATAACACAAGCATCTGTATTTATTTTCTTATTATATTCATAGTATAAGTTGCGCTTTGCATACATGATGCGCTCTATTTTCAATGCTCATCGTTTTTCCCCATCACAGGCATTTTGAGGGGCCTAAATACACGTCCACATGAACACATCAAAGAACTCCAAAATTATTCCGCACAACTATCCTTGGCGGGAATGTTTTCCGCGGTTGTCTTTCTTCCGCCGGAGACTCGGAGTGAAGAGGAATGGAATGAATGGAAGAGAGTCACGTTTAAAGAACCAGGTTTGCGCCTTCGAATGCCATTTTTCCCTTTTTTTTCCTTTTTCTGAAAGTGTTTTTTTTTTTTTTCCCCTTCTTCTTCTTCGAAAGTTAAAAATGCTGTGATATTCTAAATTCTGCAAAGCGAGCTTTATTGGAACAGTTCAGAAACGTGAAAGTTGATTCCTTTTCTTTTGTTGTTGTTGTTATTATTTTTTTTTTTTTAATTCTGATAAAAGATTTAACTTTGAAGATGGAATTGCTTGTTGTTGGATGTTTAAGAAAATTTGTTTTCTTTTTTTTTTAATTCGCCCTCAATTCTCTTGTTGGTTTATTGCAGAACATGCTATACGTTTTGCATAGGTTCAGAATTAAATAATACAACATTCTGTGACTATAGGTTTTATTTTTAATATAGAATAAAGATGGATAAACTAATTAAAACACTATTAAAAAAAAGAAACGGTATTCAGTCACGTGATTTTATCACCTTTTATAATTATTGAAACAAATTTATATAATTTGCTTTCACAAATATTTATCATACAAAATCATAAAAAATTAATATAGTAATAGATTTATAGAGTAAATTGATTAAATAATGAAGAAATATTATATAATAATAATAATTATAGAAAGTACTTAATTAATAATTAATAAATTACTTAACTTGCTATTATATGCATATTTATATAAAGTCATTAATTAGACTGATATATTATATTGCAAGTAAAATAGTTTCCAGAACATTAATTTTAATGCATTAGTTAAATATGTGTACATAATAATACATGTCTCAGTATTTTTTTATTAAGAAAATTTTCAGAAGGGATTTTGGACAATGTAAAATCTACTAAAATGCTGCATATTAAGGGCGAATTGCAATAGTCTGAGTATTCTGCATATGGAAAAAGAAATATTTCATACAAGTTTATAATATGCACAGCAAAATTTTATAGTCATATAAATAATACGCAATGAAATAATTTTTCGCAGTTTATTCCGCATGTTTTCTGCACATGGCATTCTTTTAAAATTAATTAAGTTAGTAATACTTATATTTTTCAAAAAAAATAATGATACATGTATTATTATGTATTAATATTAAAAGAATGGCAAGTCTTATAGATGTTATGTTTTCCATAAATAACACGCTCTGCAAGAATTTTCCGCATATTTTAGGCACATGGCATTCTTTAAATATTAGTACATACACTGAAGTCATGGGATAGAAATATGCAAATTTTCAGATGGCAGTAGCATCGCGTAGAACAGGTATAAATGCGCAGTGCTTTCGCAGAGCTTTCATTTCTGTTCAAGTTATTCATGTGAAGAGGTTTTGACGTGATGACGACCGCACGACGGGAATTAACAGACTTTGAACGCGGAATGTTAGTTGGAGCTAGACGCATGGGTCATGCCATTTCGGAAATCGTTAGGGAATTCAACATTCCCAGATCCACTGTGTCAAGAGTGTGCCGAGAGTATGAAATTTCAGGCATAACATCCCACCATGGACAGCGCAGTGGTCGACCGCCTGCACTTAACGACCGAGACCGGCGATGTCTGCAAAGAGTCGTAAATTCTAACAGACAAGCAACACTGCGTCAAATAACCGCAGAAATCAATGTGGGACGTACAAGGGACTTGTCTGTTAGAACTGTGCGGAGAAATTTGGCTTTCTTGGGCTATTCCAACAGAAGACCGACTCGAGTGCCTTTACTGACAGAACGACATCGCTTGCAGCGACTCTCGTGGGCACGTGAGCATATCGGTTGGTCCCTAGATGAATGGAAAACCGTGGCCTGGTCCGATGAGTCACGATTTCAGTTGGTAAGAGGTGATGGTAGGGTTCGAGTGTGGCGCAGACCCCACGAAGCCATGGACCCAAACTGTCAGCAAGGCACTGTCCAAGCTGGTGGTGGCTCCTTAATGGTGTGGGCTGTTTTTTCATGGCATGGACTTGGTCCTCTAGTACGACTAGACCGAACATTGACTGTAAATGCTTATATTCAGCTACTTGGAGATCACTTGCAGCCATTCATGGACTTCATGTACCCAAACAACGATGGGATTTTTATGGATGACAATGCGCCATGTCACCGGGCCACAACTGTTCGCGATTGGTTTGAAGAACATTCTGGACAATTCCAACGAATGATCTGGCCACCTAGATCGCCCGACATGAATCCCATCGAGCATTTATGGGACATCATCGAGAGGTCTGTACGTGCCCAAAATCCTGCACCATCAACGCTTTCACAATTATGGACGTCTATCGAGACAGCATGGCTCAATATTCCTGCAGAAGACTTCCAACGACTTGTTGAGTCCATGCCACGTCGAGTTGCTGCACTTCGCCGGGCGAAAGGAGGGCCGACACGATAGTAAGAGGTATCCCATGACTTTTGTCACTTCAGTGTATAATAACACAAGTGTCATTATTTTTTCAGAAATATAACAAGTATTATTAGGGGATAAATGTTATCCCCTTTTCCGCACATGGCATTCATTTAATATTTTTACATAATAAATATATCACTATTAATTTTTTTTTTTAATTTTCCGTCAATATGACAAGTTCCTTCAGCAACTTTTCACGTCAGGTTGAATTTTTCCGGTGAAATATTTAACTCGTTGCGCCTGAGTTGCGCTTTGCATAAATGATGCGCTCTACTTTCAATCCGCATCGTTTTTCCCCGTCACAGGCATCTTGAGCGGCCTAAAAACTTGTCCACATGAACACATCAAAGAACTCAAAAATTATTCCGCACAATTTGCTTGGCTGGAATGTTTTCCGCGGTTGTCTTTCCACCGCCCGAGACTCGGAGTGAAGAGTAATTGGAATGAGTGGAAGAGAGTCACGTTTAAAGAACCAGGTTTACGCCTTCGAATGCCATTTTTCCCTTTTTCTGAATGTGTTTCTTTTTTTTTCCCTTCTTCTTCTTCGAAAGTTAAAAATGCTGTGGTATTCTAAATTTTGCAAAGCGAGGCTTTATGGAAACAGTTCTTGGACGTGAAAGTTGAATCCTTTTCTTTATTATTGTTGTTGTTGTTTCTTAATTCTGATAAGAGATTTAATTTTGAAGATGGAATTGCTTGTTGTTTGATATTGAAGAAAATGTGTTTTCCTTTTTTGAGTTCTCGCCTACAATTCCCATGCTGGTTTATTGCATTACATGGTTCACATTTTGCATATATTCAAAATTAAATAATACAACATTCTAAGCGTATGAGTCTTAATTTTAATGCAGAATAAAGAGGGATTAACTAATTAAAAATCTATTATAGGGATGAAACAGGGAGTTTTTTATCACCACTTAAAATTTTTGAAAAAATTTATATAATTTGCTTTTTCAAATCTTTACTATATAAAATTTAATCGTAAATAACCTAAGAACAGTAACTATTATTATCAATTTACCAGTTACTTAATTCTTGTCTTATTTGAAGTTCCACTTTAAAAATGCTGTAAAAAATAATCTCTTGTCACAATGATTCAAATTTGACCTGATGATATTTGAAAAAGGGGGAAACAATATCTCAGAAAAAAAATTCCACCGATTTTTCCCATCTAATTTGGTATGACGTTGCTGAGTTGGATGGGTTTCTACTAACAATGTCAAAACACATTGATTAATCGAGCACATTGAAACTACAGTTGGTTTAATGTGCAACTCATGTCAAATACATTGTAATTCCGATTCAAAATATCACTGGCAGCCGAATTAACTTCTTTTGTGCCGCTTACAGTGCCATATATTAATACACTTTGAAACATTTTTGCTTCCGCACCATTTCCCCCTTCTTCAAGAATCTTCAGTTTAAATTTGAACTCATTGTCACTAGTGGTTCTTTTTTTATAGCATTTTAAAAATGGGATTTTAATTATAATCCTCCTGTACATAGATATTATATTCATATAAATATATATATATATTGCATGAATATAATATAACATAGGATAATATAATATATGATATTATATTCATATAAATAATACGCAAATAATTTTTCGCACAATAACACATGTAATAGTATTTTTTTTCAAAATTATGGCAAGTTCCTTGGGGCCCAAGGAACTTGCCATAATTGGCCATAATTGGCCCCTTTTCCAAGCGAGCATCTTTTCACGGAAGGTCGGAATTTGCCAGTGAAATATTTAACTCGTTGCGCATGAGTTGCGCTTTGCATAAATGATGCGCTTCACTTTCAGTGCGCATAGTTTTTCCCCGTCACAGGCATCCTGAGGGTCCTAAAAACACTTTCAGATGAACACATCAAAGACCTTAAAAATTATTCCGCACAACTATCCTCGGCGGGAATGTTTTCCGCGGTTGTCTTTCCACCGCCGGAGACTCGGACTAAAGAGGATTGGAATGAATGGAAGAGAGTCACGTTTAAAGAACCAGGTTTACGCCTTCGAATGCCGTTTTTCCCTTTTTCTGAAAGTGTTTTTTTCCCCTTCTTCTTCTTGGAAGGGAAAAATATTGCGTTATTCTAAATTTTGCAAAGCGAGGCTCTATTGAAACAATTCTTGGACGTGAAAGTTGAATCCTATCCTTTGTCGTTGTTGTTATTTTTATTTTTTTTAATTCTGGTAAAAGATTTAGTTTTGAAGATGGAATTGCTTGTTGCTTGATGTTTCAGAAAATTTCTTTTCTTTTTTTGAATTCTCGCTGTCAATTCCCTGGATGATTTATTGCAGTATATGCTACACATTTTAAATATATTTCAAAATTAAGTAATGCAACATTCCCCGTTTATGAGTCTTATTTTTAATACAGAATAAAGATGGATAAATTAATTAAAGACCTACTATAAAGTCGAAACGGTATTCGGCCACCTGACTTTATTACCTTTTAAAATTATAGAAGAAAATTTATATAATTTGTTTTCGCAACTATTTATCATATAAAATTAATATAGCAATAGATTAATAGAATAAATTAATTAACTAATAAATAAATGTTATATAATAATATTAATTATAGTAATTACTTAATTAATAATCAATTAATTATTTGGTTTGCTATTATATACATATTTATATAAAGTTAATAATTCGAGCGATAGATTATATTGCACATAAAATAGTTTCTTCACATTAAATTCAATACTTTATTTAAATATATGTACATAATAGTAAATGTATCAGTATTTTTTTATTAATAAAAACTGCAGGAATAGATTTTTGTTAACGTCAAATGAACTAAAAGTTTGCATATTAATATTACTGGCAATTGGCAATAGTCTGGGTATTCTGCATTTGGAAGAAAAAAATATTTTAGACATAGCATATAATATACATACTAACAGATACATTTTATATTCATATAAATATTACGCATTGAAATAATTTTCGGCACTTAGCATTCTATAAATATTTGTACATAATAGCACATGTATTAGTATTTTTTTTTTTTCAATAAATAATGCAAGTTCCTTGAGCCACTTTTCCAAGCGTGCATCTTTTCACGGAAGGTCGGATTTTTCCGGTGAAATATTTAAACTCGTTGCGCATGAATTGCGCTTTGCATAAATGATGCGCTTTACTTTCAATCCGCATCGTTTTTCCCCGTCACAGGCATCTTGAGGGGCCTAAAAACACATCCATATAAACACATCAAAGAACTCAAAAATTATTCCGCACAACTATCCTTGGCGGGAATGTTTTCCGCGGTTGTCTTTAAGCCGCCGGAAACTCGGAGTGAAGAGGAATTGGAATGAATGGAAGAAAGTCACGTTTAAAGAACGAGGTTTGCGCCTTTGTGCCATTTTTCCCTTTTTCCCTCTCAAAAGTTTTTTTTCCCCCTTCTTCTTCTTCGGAGGGAAAAATACTGCCACATTCTAAATCCTGCAAAGCAAGGCTTTATTGAAACAGTTCAGAAACGTGAAAGTTGAATCCTTTCCTTTGTCGTTGTTGTTGTTATTTTTAATTCTGATAAAGATTTAACTTTGAAGATGGAATTGCTTGTTGTTAGATGTTTAAGAAAATTTGTTTTCTTTTTTGAATTCTCGCCGTCAATTCCCATGCTGGTTTATTGCAGAAGATGGTGCACGTTTTGCATAGGTTGGAAATTAAATAATACAACATAATCAATTTGCCAGTTACCTATATATAGATAGATAGATGGTGATTATAATTAAAGAGTCATACTTTAAAAATGCTGTAAAAAAAGAAACACTCGTCACAATAAATTCTAATTTGAACTGATAATACTTAAAGAAGTGGGAAACAGTATGGCATCAAGTAAATGTTCCACCGATTTTTCCCATCCAATTTAGTATGTTTAGTTCGAACTTTCTATGATAGATGGGTCTCTGAAAACAGTGTTAAAACTTTTGAATGACTTGGGAGTGTCATTTTTCAGTCAAAAAAAAAACACCGAAACAATCAAGCACATTGCACTTCAGTTGGTTTAATGAGAAACTCATGCCAAATACATTGTAAATCCGACTCAAAAAATCGCTGGTAGCCGAATTCAATTCTTTTGTGTCGCTTACGGCTCCATTTATTACTACACATTGGAACTGTTTTTAATGCCATACCATTTCCTCTTCTTCAAGTATCTTCAGTTAAAATTTCACCTCATTGTAACGAGTGGTTCTTTTTTGACAGCATTTTGAAAGTGGGATTTTAATTATTATCACTTAGTACATAGACATTATATTTACATAAATATATATATTATACGAATATAATATTACATATGATAATATAATAAATGATATTATATTCATATAAATAATACATATTGTAATAATTTTCCGCACAATAACATATGTAACAGTATTTATTTATTTATTACTTTTTTTCAGAAATTTGATAAACTCCTTACTCCACATTTCCAAAACGAGCGAACTTTTCATGGAAGGTTGGGTTTTTGCCAGTGAAATATTTAACTCTTTGCGCATGAGTTGCGCTTTGCATAAATGATGCGCTTCACTCTCAAACGCATCGTTTTTTTCCCGTCGCAGGCATCTTGAGGCGCCCAAAAACACGTCCACATGAACACATCAAAGAACTCAAAAATTATTCCACACAACTTGCTTGGCGGGAATGTTTTCCGCGGTTGTCTTTCCACCGCCGAGAGACTCGGAGTGAAGGAATTGGAATGAATGGAAGAAAGTCACGCTTAAAGAACGAGGTTTACGCCTCCGAATGCCACTTTTCCCTTTTTCCCTTTTGAAACTGTTTTTTTTTTCCTTCTTCCTCTTCGAAAGGGAAAAATGTTGTGATGTTCTAAATTTTGCAAAACGAGGCTTTATTAAAACAGTTCTTGAACGTGAAACTTGAATCCTTTTCTTTTGCGGTTGTTGTTCTTGTTTTTTAATTCTGATAAAAGATTGAATGGCTTTGAAGATTGAATGGCTTGTTGTTTGATGTTTAAGAAAATTTATTTTCCCTTTTTGAACACTCGCCATCAATTCCCTTGCTGGTTTATGCATTTAACATAATAACAACAGTTTTACATAATAACAACAGTATCATTATTTTTTTGAAAAATATAACAAGCATTACTATGGGATGAATTTTATATATTCCCATAAATAATAAGCATTGAAACAATTATCCGCATTTGGCATTCTTTAAATATGGGGACATAATATCGTATGTATCAGTATTTATTTTTACTTATATTTTTTATTTTTACATAAATATGACAAGTTCCTTAGGCCACTTTTCCAATGGAGCGACTTTTCACGGAAGGTTGGATTGTTCCGGTGAAATATTTAAACTCGTTGCGCTTTGCATAAATGATGCGCTCTACTTTCAATCCGCTTCGTTTTTCCCCGTCACAGGCATCTTGAGGGGCCTAAAAACACGTCCACATGAACATATCAAAGAACTCAAAAATTATTCCGCACAACTATCCTCGGCGGGAATGTTTTCCGCGGTTGTCTTTCCACCGCCGGAGACTCGGAGGGAAGGGGGATTGGAATGAATGGAAGAGAGTCACGTTTAAAGAACCAGGTTTACGCCTTCGAATGCCATTTTTCCCTTTCGAAATTGGTTTTTTTTCCCCCTTCTTCTTTTTCGAAACTTAAAAATGCTGTGATATTCTAAATTCTGCAAAGTGAGCTTTATTGAAACAGTTCAGAGAAGTGTAAGTTGAATCATTTTCTTTGTTGTTGTTATTTTTATTTTTTTTAATTCTGATAAAAGATTTAACTTTGAAGATGGAATTGCTTGTTGTTTGATGTCTAAGAAAATTTCTTTTTCGTTTGAATTCTCGATGTCAATTCCCATGCTGGTTTATTGCAGTACACGGTTCACGTTTTGCATAGGTTCTAAGTTAAATAATGCAACATTCCCCGTTTATGAGTCTAATTTTTAATAAAGGATAAAAAATTGATAATTTAATTAAAAATCCATTATAAAGACGAAACAGTATTCCATCACACTTTATCATGTTTTAAAAATTTGAAAAAACATATTTATATAATTGACTTACGCATGTATTTATCATATAAAATCTTAAAAACTTAATATAGTAATAGATTAATAGAATAAAAGTATTAAATAAGAAATAAATATTATATAATAATAAAAATTATAGTAATCACTTAATTAATAATTAATAAATTAATTGTCTTGTTATTTTATGCATATTTATCTAAAGTTATTAATTAGATCGATGTATTATATTCACATAAAATAGTTTTCTGCTCATTAAGTTCAATGCATTGTTTAAATATGTGTACATAATAATACATATATCAGTAGTTTTTCATTAATAAAATTTTTAGAATAGATTTTGGATTATGCCAAATTTACCAACATTTTGCATATTACTCGCGAATTGCAATAGTCTGAGTATTCTGCATTTGGAAGAATAAAAAGTATTTTGTACATAGTATATAATATACATAAATATATCTTATATTTATATAAATAATGAGCAATGAAATAATTTTAAACACATCATTCCGCACATGGAATTCTTTGAATATTTGTACACAATAACACATGTATCAGTATTTATATTTTTATTTTTCAGAAATATGTCAAGAATTATAAATATTCATATAAATAATACGTTATGAAATAATTTTCCGCATCTGACATTGTTTAAATATGTGAACATCCTAACACATGTATAAGTGTTTATTTATTTATTTTTTTTTTCAGAAATATGACAAGCAGTATAAATATTCACATAAATAATAAGCAAAATTTAAATAATAAGAAATAATTTTCCACAATTGGCATTCTTTAAATATTTGTACTTCATAGCACATATATCAGTATTTATTTATTATTTATTTTATTTTTTCAGAAATATGACAAGCCACTTTCGAAAGCGATCAACTTTTCACGGAAGTTTGGATTTTTCCAGTGAAATATTTAACTCGTTGCGCATGAGTTGCTCTTTGCATAAATGATGCGCTTCACTTTCAATCCGCATCGTTTTTCCCCGTCACAGGCATCTTGCCTAAAAACACGACCAGATGAACACATCAAAGAACTCAAAAATTATTCCGCACAACTTGCTTGGCGAGAATGTTTTCCGCGGTTGTCTTTCCTGAGACTCGGAGTAAAGAGGAATTGGAATGAATGGAAGAAAGTCACGTTTAAAGAACGAGGTTTACGCCTCCGAATGCCTTTTTTCCCTTTCGAAAGTGATTTTTTCCCTTCTTCTTTTTAGAAAGGGGAAAATGCTGCGATATTCTAAATGTTGTAAAGCGAGCTTTATTGAAACTGTTGTGAGACCTGAAAGTTGAATCTTTATCATTGTTCTTGTTTATTTTTTTTTTCAATTATGGTAAAAGATTTGACTTTAAAGATGGAATTGCTTGTTGTTTGATGTTTAAGAAAAGCTTTTTCCTTTTTTGAATTCTCGCCGTCAATTCCCATGCTGGTTTATTGCAGTATATGGTATACACTCTTTGAATAGGTTCAAATTTAAATAATACAACATCCTTATGTATGTGAGTCTTATTTTTTAATACAGAATAAAAAAGTATAAACTAATTAAAAATCTATTATAAAGATGAAACAGGGACTTTATCCCCTTTTAAAATTATTGAAGCAAATTTATATAATTTGCTTTCACAAATCTTAATTATATAAAATTTAATCGTACATAATATCAGAACAATAACTATTATCATTAATTTACCGTTAACTGAGTCTTGCTGAATGTAATGGTAATTTATTAAATTCTTTGAGATATATTCTTATATATATATATATATATATATATGTATATATATATATATATAATATATATATATAATATATATATATATATATATATATATATATATATATATATAATATATATAATATATATATATAATATATATATATATATATGTATATATATATATAATATATATATATATATGTATATATATATATATATATATATATATATATATATATATATATATATATATATATATATATATAATATCTATATATATAATATATATATATACACTGAAGTGACAAAAGTCATGGGATACCTCTTAGTATCGTGTCGGCCCTCCTTTCGCCCGGCGAAGTGCAGCAACTCGACGTGGCATGGACTCAACAAGTCGTTGGAAGTCTTCTGCAGGAATATTGAGCCATGCTGTCTCGATAGACGTCCATAATTGTGAAAGCGTTGATGGTGCAGGATTTTGGGCACGAACAGACCTCTCGATGATGTCCCATAAATGCTCGATGGGATTCATGTCGGGCTATCTAGGTGGCCAGATCATTCGTTGGAATTGTCCAGAATGTTCTGCAAACCAATCGCGAACAGTTGTGGCCCGGTGACATGGCGCATTGTCATCCATAAAAATCCCATCGTTGTTTGGGTACATGAAGTCCATGAATGGCTGCAAGTGATCTCCAAGTAGCTGAACATAAGCATTTCCAGTCAATGTTCGGTCCAGTCGCACCAGAGGACCAAGTCCATGCCATGAAAAAACAGCCCACACCATTACGGAGCCACCACCAGCTTGAACAGTGCCTTGCTGACAGTTTGGGTCAATGGCTTCGTGGGGTCTGCGCCACACTCGAACCCTACCATCAGCTCTTACCAACTGGAATCGTGACTCATCGGACCAGGCAACGGTTTTCCATTCATCTAGGGACCAACCGATATGCTCACGTGCCCACGAGAGTCGCTGCAAGCGATATCGTTCTGTCAGTAAAGGGACTCGAGTCGGTCTTCTGCTGGAATAGCCCAAGAAAGCCAAATTTCTCCGCACAGTTCTAACAGACAAGTCCCTTGTACGTCCCACATTGATTTCTGCGGTTATTTGACGCAGTGTTGCTTGTCTGTTAGAATTTACGACTCTTTGCAGACATCGCCGGTCTCGGTCGTTAAATGCAGGCGGTCGACCACTGCGCTGTCCATGATGGGATGTTATGCCTGAAATTTCATACTCTCGGCACACTCTTGACACAGTGGATCTGGAAATGTTGAATTCCCTAACGATTTCCGAAATGGCATGACCCATGCGTCTAGCTCCAACTAACATTCTGCGTTTAAAGTCTGTTAATTCCCGTCGTGCGGTCATCATCACGTCAAAACCTCTTCACATGAATAACTTGAACAGAAATGAAAGCTCTGCGAAAGCACTGCGCATTTATACCTGTTCTACGCGATGCTACTGCCATCTGAAAATTTGCATATTGCTATCTCATGACTTTTGTCACTTCAGTGTATATATATATATATGTGTGTGTGTGTGTGTGTGTGTGTGTGTGTGTGTGTGTGTGTGTGTGTGTGTGTGTGTGTGTGTTTAGCCTTTTATGAATTCATTTTGCTACTCAAGTTGAAAAACAGGTCTTAATGGCCGAGTGACTAGCGCTTTGTGCCACAGGCTTCGTGTTCGAGTCTCGGAAGGGCCATGGATGTTTTTAGTGTTTCGGAATCCACTTTAAACCGTAGTGGTCTAATACGACTGTAAAGTATGGTGTACAATCTTACCCTATCTCGAAATCTATCAGTAGGCTGACTGCCTAGACCCACCAAGAGTTAGTGTGTTAGTGAATCTATAAATACGTTCTCTATAAAAATATATAATAATATATTCTCTGATGTAAGATATAAATGTAGAAATATGAATTAGTTATTATAGCAATAATGTGGGATATACGAAATACGTTTTCATGTGAGTAAGTTATTTTATCTACAAATACGTGTTGTATTAAAAATGTCCATTATTGTATTCTGCGCTACTATACATTAGAGCAAAAATATGAATCATAATATAATCGTAATAATATAGTTAATACATAAAATACGTTTTAAATGGCAATATTTTATTTGAAAAAGACGAAACGCTACCATATTATAATGTCTTGCCTTCATAAATTTTTACTTTACAACTTCTTCTTCATTGACACAACAGCCCCTTGATGGGCCAAGGCCGCTTGCCTGCTGGCAGATTTCGAGACAGGAGGTGGGGTTTTTTTACGGGGTAAGATTGCCAGCTCTACAGTCATATTAGACCCTGGCACTCGGTGCCACAGTTTTTCTGCTTCGAATCCCGGCAGTGCTATAGTTGTTTGTAGTGATTTTCAATCCACTTTAACCCATAGGTAACTGTCTGATATGATTGTAGAGGCTCACAGAGCCCAATCAGACTTCTCACCTTCATTATTTCCAAACTACAAAGAGGCAACTCAGATCTAGGCATTGTAATGTGTTTTGGTGTAGTAGTATGAGTCATATGAGATAAGAAGCTACGGTTTAAAGTGGATTCCGAACCCCTAAAAACATCAAATGCACCGACGGCACTCGAACCCAAAACCTGTGACACTGAGCCCCAATTTGTCTCCCATCAGACCCCATATATTCACTAGTTTACTGAAATAAAATCTGTTTTGCATAGTGATTCATATTCTAATTATACATTGAACAATTTACTTATACATGTTCTTTTGTTATGTATGTGTCGCATTTTTAAATGAATTTGCAATGAGCTCTCGTTGAATAATATCTCGTTTTAAACCACTATTTGTATAACGACTACAACTCTTATTTTCATAAACCACTATTTATATAAGGACTATAACCATTATTTATATAACGTTTTCACGTTTTAAACCAATTATTTACTATAATCATTTAACGAAATTTAATATATTCCAACTAATAGGAATGATCATGTCAAGTCTCATTCAAATTTTATAAATTTCAATTTAATTCAACAAAAGATGTTAAGAAACTCAGAAATATATTAAATCAGGAAAATATGATTATATGATTAAAAGTAAAATTATTTAAAGAGAAATGGGGAAAATATGACCAATTTAATGGTATTAAATTTCATTATTCAAGAAGATACAATTGCTAATACAATCCTTTATTAAATCATAAATTATACCTTGGCTTGCCTACATTTTAATTTAACCAGTGAATGAGTATTGAAGAATTAAGTGAATATATTAACAAAATTTTATTAGGAAATTTCATAAAGAGTGTTATTTAAAACTACATAAGTAAAATTCTAGATGGAAATTTTTTCCACTAGATCGTTAAAATATTGATTTCTTTGTGCACTACACACATAAGGAGCAAAAACAGAACAGCAAACAATTTTCCGAGCAGATTAATTTTAAATTATTAACTAATAAAAAATATTTTTATTTTAAAATAATAAAAAAGGAAATTTTCATCTTAAATAAAATATCCATTTAAAATTTCTTCACAAATAACGCTTATAAATTTTTCTTATTTAAAAAATAACATAATTATTTTATTGATTGATTAATTGTTTATATGAAATATTTAATGATTGCATGAACATTGTTAACGGGGACTATATACAAATTTTAATTTTATTTATTAAAGTAAAATAAAAAAATTTAATATATAAACAGAATTTAGGATGTAAATACAAATTGCAAGTATTTATAACAACGAAATATTAGAAACAAATATCAAAAATATGAAAATAAAGAAATAAAAGAAAATTCCTAAAACCAAGTAAAAAGCATTTTTAATTTGATTCACTCAACTATTTATATTTTTTATTATAAACTAGTATATTATATATTTTATTTTATTATTACTTTACGATGACAATAAATAAAAACACGATTTGCAAACTGTTTGACTTCGAAAAATGTTTATTTAACTTTTATTCTTAATTTCCTCTCAAAATTTATAGTTTTAATTAATTAAACAAATAATTTTTTTAGGATTTTTATTTATT
The DNA here is from genome assembly GCA_021605075.1 of Caerostris darwini. Classification (NCBI taxonomy): domain Eukaryota; kingdom Metazoa; phylum Arthropoda; class Arachnida; order Araneae; family Araneidae; genus Caerostris; species Caerostris darwini. The sequence continues at coordinate 223,198 of BPLQ01011225.1, read as the reverse complement.
TTTATTTTAAATTTTTTTATTTTACTCTCTGTATTAAAAATAAAATAAATTCATAAAAAAATTATACATATTCTTTAAAGTTAACATTACTATTTATGATTGTTTTATGTACATTAAATACATAATTTTATTATTATTTTACAATGGCAATAAATAAAAACAGACGATTTACAAAGCATTTGATTTCAAAAATATTTCAATTATATTTTATTGTTAATTTCCTTTCATAATCTATAATTTTGTTTAATTAAACAAATAAATTATTTTGGATTTTTAATTATTTTTATCTTTTTATTTTATTTTTGTGTTAAAAATAAAATCATAAAAAAATTAAACATGTTCTTTAAAGTTAACTCTACTATTTATAATTTTTATTATATATATTATATACATTATTTCATTATTATTTTAAGATGGCAATAAACAAAACAGACAGTTTACAGACTATTTGACTTCGACAAGATTTAATTATATTTTCTTAATAATTCCTCTCAAAATTTATAGTTTTGTTAAATTCAACAAATAAATTCTTTTGAATCAACAAATAAATTCTTTTGAATTTATTTATTTTTCCTTTTACTTTTTTTATTAAAAATAAAATAAATTCATAACATAAAGTAAACATATTCATTGAAGTTAATTTTACTATTTATAATTTTTATTTTATATATGTGTATATTACATACATTATTTTATTGTTAATTTACAATGGCAATAAATAAAAACAGACAATCTATAAAGTATTCGATTTCGAACAGATTTTAATTATGTTTTATTGTTAGTAGTTATTATTTATAGTTTTGTTTAATTAAACAAATAAATTATTTTCGATTTCTTCCTTTAATTTTTATTTTTTGTTTATTTAATATTTTAATTTTTTTTGTATTGAAAAGACAAAAATGAAATAAATTCATAAAAACAATTTCAACATATTTTGAAATTTAATTTTGCAATTACGACCTCCAAAGTCCAAAACAAACGATAATTAAACTAATATTTAAAAGCGAAATTTTACGATTATAAAATTATTATTTTACTCAAATAAACTCATGTTTGTGAAAATTGCAACACCATGAAGGACTTACGCGAGTGAGCTGAAATTTTCAGGAAATGCAAATTAGCGCATGATATGCAAATAATTAGAATTTCAAATCCGTAGCGCATGCGTATATTGAGCAACGCCCTCTGAACGCCGGATGGATCCGAATAAATAGACGGCTGTAGCGAGGCGTGTATGGTTATCGGTGGTTATTTGCTAGTGGTAAACGTTAGCTCAATCGTTACTTATGCTTCTTCGACGAAAGAGAGCGAGATTTGAACAACTTACTGAGTTTGAACGGGGGAGAATCATCGGCCTTCGTAAATCTGGATTGTCTTATCGTGCAGTAGCCGCTCGTGTGCAGCGTAACAGCAGCACAGTGATGCGTCTTTGGAAGCAGTGGACGGACGAGTGTCGGACAACTCGGAAATCCGGGAGTGGACCCCGAAATGTGACGTCAGCTCGCGATGATAGACACCTGGTCCGCATGGCGCTGACGGACCGTACAGCTTCCTCTAAGCAATCGGCAGCACAGTGGTCAATAGCTACAGGTGTTTCATTGTGTGCTTCATCAATTCGTAGACGTCTGCTGCAGCGTGGACTGCGCGCAAGGACTCCTTTATACAGGATCCCTCTCACGCTAAACCATTGCCGCCTGCGGCTACAATGGGCCGCTCAGCATAGAGACTGGCGTACTGATTGACAGCATGTCGTGTTTTCTGACGAATCCCGCTTTAATTTGTGGTACCATGATGGCCGCATTCGTGTCGCAATCTGAACAGCGACCGGTACATCAGTGAAGTTCTACATCCCCAAGCTGTTCCTTCCTTCAAAGCTTGCCAGGCGCTGTATTTCAAGAGGACAATGCCCGCCCACATATCGCTAGTACTATTCAATCCTTCTTTGCAACGCGGCAGGTACATCTTCTTCCTTGGCCTGCGTATTCCCCTGATATGTCGCCGATTGAACATGTGTGGGATTTCGTTGGTCGGCGTCACGCTCGTGATCCTCGTCCTGTTGCTTCTGCAGACGACCTTTGGGTGCGCATACAAACAATATGGAATGGTCTTCCTCAGGCAGACATTCAAAATTTGTTTGACTCCATGCCATGTAGCAGCACTTATTGCGGAGCGTGGTGGCTACACAAAATACTGATTCCGATCTCTTGTTATTGTTTGTTTGCTTTGAACATTTAATCGTTTATTTGTACCACTACCACTCAACTGTGTATTAAATTTCATTCAATTATGACGATTCCTTCATGGTGTTGCAATTTTCACAAACATGAGTTTATATAATAATAATTTTAGTATTTGTATTTGAATATATATAGCATTTATAGTATTATTTTATAGATTTATTTTTGATTTTATATAGTAATATGGTATTTATATTTGAATATTTATAATAGTTCTTTTTAGTTGAAATATAATTAATACGAATTTATTTATGACGTTACGAAATAAAAATATAACAAATAAACGATATATTCAGTAAAATAAAACTGGAAATCTTGGAACTCTTAAGTTTTATAATTTTGTTTGTTATTTTTTTTTGTTTTAATTTGTTATAATTTAAACAAATACGCACAAAAATATCTTTATTTAAAGTGGGAAGCAGTTAATGGAGCAGATTTATACATGAGCAACTTGATTTATTACATAATACACTATGCCTACCTGCTTTAAAACAAGCATAATATACCTATAATACATTTACAACTAATACACTAATATTTACTAATATCACTAATACACCTTTAATACTAATACACCTACCATTAATTATTAATACACCTTTATTACATTACTGTAATAGCAATTACCATTACTATAGACCAATTTTCAATTTAAAATTCCCGGGGATTATGGATTTCAATTTTTTTTTTTTTTTTTTTTAGGTTGCTGGCGCTGTCCTTGACATTTGTGTGAAATTTGACGTCAAAATATTCATTAGTGTTTGAATTACGCTTAACTTTGTGAGACGCTAAAATTAATTCCGGCGATTTTTGAAATATCTGAATTATTGAACAAAGATTTTGCATTTAATTTTGTTTGCGGAAACGTATAGAATGTTGCAGAAGGCATTCGGTGAGCATTGCTATATCGGAAAGAAATGTTTAGAAGTGGTATAATCAGTTCAAAGAAGGCAGAGAACGCGTTGAAAACGAAGAGCCCTTTGGTCGCCATCCACCTTAACCGATGAAGCTCACGTCCAAAAAATTAAATATTGGTGTTTGCAAACCGTCGATTTACAATTAGTGACCTTACTGATGATGTTGGAATTTCAAAAGGATCGGTCAATTCCATTTTGGGCCTCAAGCGCATCAAATTTCGATTGGTACCAAAAACGCTGAATGGGCCAGCTCACACTGCATTGATTCTTCGTGACTTTTTCGCCAAAAATGAAACCGATATCGTTCCACAACCATCTTATTCACATCGTGCGAATTCTGGCTATTTCTTAAACTCAAAAGACCACTCCAGGACACCGTTTTGAGTTGATTGAAGAGATTCAACGGGAATCGGCGCGTGCTCTGAAGGCCATCCCTGTCGATGACTTTTTAGCATGCATTGAGGATTGGAAAAAAAGTTGTCATAAGTACATTGTATCCGGAGGAGATTACTTTGAAGGCGATGAAATAAATTTGTAAGAATAAATAAATAGTTTTTCAAAAAAATAAAAAATAGGCTTACTTTTTTGGGGCACAATGGTAATAATATACCATTAACTACTAATACATCTTTAATACTTTACTATAATATATCTACTACCTGCATAATACACCTGTTTTAATGCATAATATTACTGTATCGTTGAATCACTACCTAAACCAACTATTTGAATGCATGGTAAAGAAAAGTTGTTTGTCCATCTCTTTTTTAATATCACTACCCCTTGTTGATAGAGAATGAATTCGTAAAATAACATAATGAAAACATTTATGTTTATGAGATATATTAAAAGCATCAGCAAAATTCTCACTGTATATTCTATCTATGTCGTTGCTTTAATCATAGGGAAGCATTGTTATTATAACAGGCGGGCTGAAAAGGGAATGAAACTAAAAATCATATGGATTTAATACAAGTAGCGCCATCTATGTGTCAGCCTACGACCTTTTCAGCCCACGTGTTAATTAGTAATTGCATATGATATAGTATATACGGCAGGATTACGCATGTAGTAATTAAATGGCGATATTTCCCAGAGTCCAACAGTTCTTTAAAGTGGAAGGCAGTTGATGTTGGTGGTTTATACATGAGCAACTTGCTTAAATACATAATCTACAATGGCTACCTGCTTTAATACAAGCATAATACACCTATAATACATATACACCTAATACACTACTATTTATTAATATTACTAATACGCATTTAACACATTACCAATACACCCTTAGTACATTAGTAATACACCTTTTATTCCAATACACCTACCATTAATTGCCAATACATATACATAATACATAATAATATACCATTAACTTACCATTATTTAACTTACTATAATACATAATACACTATACTTTAATACAAGCATAATACATCTATAATACGTTTACGCCTAATACTCTAATATTTATTAATATTACTAAAACACTTTTAATACATTACTAATACACCTTTAATACACTATTATAATACATTTACGACCTGCATAATACACAAATATCTGAATGCATGGTATTGGCGAATTGGTTGTTCATCTTCTTCCTTTTTTTATATAACGCTCACCTTTGTTGATGGAAAATGAATTTGTAAACTAACAGCATGAAAACATTTATATTCGGAAGAGATATTAAAAGCAGTATCAAAACTCTAACTTTATATTCTATCTCTGTCAATGCTTCAAGCTCAGGGAAGCATTGTAATTATAATTAGTAATTGCATATCATATAGTATATGCGGGAGGACTACGCGCGTAGTAATTAAATGGCGATATCTCCCAGAGTCCAACATTAACCAAATAAACATCATTACTCAGAGTAATTTTGAGACATTTTAATTGAACGGAGTGTCATTATGCAGATATTTAAATGAGTTGGCTTCATCGCACTAAATTAAATCAATTCATTTTACTCAGTTTAACACGCATCCATTGTAATCTGGGAAATTGGGCGGGACGGAATTGTTTTAGGGGGGATTGGGCTTCACACGTAGAGATGCTTGCATGCCTGTATGCAATACAATCCGTAAAATGCGTTGTGGGTTTTAGTACAAAATAATATAAAATCTGGCCTAATGCAAAGTATGTGAGATCAAAATAAAACCTTTAAAATTAGCGTTTATAGTTATTTTTAGTCGCATCCCGATAATACTAGTTAATAGGGTTCGTCGGCAAATCGAATGACAAGTGACTCGATTAATTGCATTTTATAGTTATAGAATTAATACATTAAACTATAGTAAAATTGCAGACAAAATTAGTGTTAACAGAAGGAAAGGAACCAGTAGAATTATAAATTAAATTATATTTAAAAGGGCCTGAATGGGCGAGTGGCTAGCGCTCTGGCGCTCGGTACCACAGGTTTCGGGTTCAAGTCCCGGCGGAGCCATGGATGTTTGTAGTGGTTCGGAATCCACTTTAAACTGTAGGTCTCGGTCTAATAGGATCGTAGAGCGTTGCGGGGTCATTGTTACTCCGCGTCCGTGGCTTATCTTCAAGTGACACGCGCCCCCTGTGTAATGCAAAGTGAGTAACGTCTGTGCAACGCTTGCCTTAAGGCATCCAAGACCAAGCTGTCTAAGTGTTCGCCAGCTGCATTAGAAAGGAAAAAAAATTATATTTAAAATATCACCAATTTCTTAGGATTTAGTGACGGAATATAAAGTTTATTTCTTAATAGAGATTAGGTTTTTTTATAGGTCTATTTCTTTTTCAAAAATTGCATATGCAGCAGTATAATATCCGGTTATTACTCCATCTAGGTAAGGGCAATGCCCAGTTCTTATTCTATCTAGGTAAGGGCAATGCCCGGTTGTTACTTCATCTAGATTAGCATAACATTTGATTGTCACTTCATTAAAGTAAGGGCAGCATCTGATTGTTATTCCATCTAGGTAAGGACAAAATCTGATTTTTATTCCATCTAAGTAAGGTCAAAATCTGACTGTTATTCCATCTAAGTAAGGACAACATCTGGCTGTTATTCCATCTAGGTAAGGAAACATCTGGCTGTTGCTCCATCTAGGTAAGGCAATGCCCGGTTGTTACTCCATCTAAGTAAGAGCAATGACCGGTTGTTACTTCATCTAGATTAGGATAACATCTGGTTTTACTCTATCAAAATAAGGGCAGCATCTGATTGTTACTTCATCTAGGTAAGGACAAAATCTGGTTGTTTTTCCATCTAGGTAAAGGCAACATCTCTTTGTTACTCTATCTGGATAAAGACAAAATCTGATTGTTATTCCATCTAGATAAGGACAACATCTGGCTGTTGCTCCATATAGGATTAGAATAAAATCTGGTTATTACTCCACAACATTTCTGGTCAAAATCATAAGCACAACATCTGGTAAGCACAACATTTGGGTTGTTACTCCAACTAGGTAAGAAAACATCAGGTTATTACATCTAAGTAAGGACATCTAATAAGTTATATATCTTATATAACTTATTAGATGTTATTATAATATCATCTGGTTATTACATCTAAGTAAGGACATCTAATAAGTTATATATCTTATATAACTTATTAGATGTTATTATAATATCATCTGGTTATTACATCTAAGTAAGGACATCTAATAAGTTATATATCTTATATAACTTATTAGATGTTATTATAATATCATCTGGTTATTACATCTAAGTAAGGACAACATCTGGCTGTTACACCATCTAGGTAAGGACGACGGTGCCATGGATGTTTGTAGTGGTTCGGAATCCACTTTAAGCCGTAGGTCCCGGTCTCCTATGACTGTAAGAGCGTCACGGAGCCAAAGCCAGACTTCTACCTACGGGTTCTCCATCACAACAGAAGCTGCTTCCTTCCTCTTCCATCATGAGTACATATGGGCTCGTGGGCTTAGCCAGCCAAACGGGATAAGAAACAACAACAACAACAGGTAAGGACATCTGGTTGTTACGCCATCTAGGTAAGGACAACATCTGGCTATTACTCCATCTAAGTAACGACAACTTACTAATATCGTGCCTTCTGCTGTCATATAACTCTCAGTTTTTCTTTTTTTTTCAATCATCAGTTTCTGTTATCTCAACATGTAAAGATACTGATGCGTGTATTTTCAGGTAATTTGGCCCATCACAAACATAACACCTTACTTCTAAAAGTTCTAATACATAATGGTACCTTTTTTGCCCAGTATATCTACCAGACTACCAGAAAGATCACATGAAATCAAGATTGTAAGCAAAGAAGAAAAGCAAAAATGCAATACAAAAAAAAAACCTAATAAAAACCTAATGAATAAAATTTTTATCAATATATTAGTCCAATTCGTGGACTCAATTTTTAAAAGGCCTCAACATTAGATGAGAAAAAAAAATAATAAAAACTTCAACATTTTCTCAGAAAAAACATTGAAGACCACAACCCGAATTTTTTTTCCTGACTGTTTCACACAACAAACCCCTAAAATAGATCTCGCCTTCACTCGATAAGATTAATATTATTTCTTTTCACTCTTAAAACTGTTCTTTTCAGCGGTTGTACTGAAACGAGAAAAAAAAACATAGCATCGTCTTCAAACAAGAGGAATTATCCGCCATTTTGAGGATAAAACTCTCAAACTAAATGTGACTTCGTGATGCGAGGAACACTGACTGACTCAGCGAGTAATTCTAAGTGGTCACGTTTCTGTGTACTGTTCGAACGAGAAGCCCCGATTGAAGGGAGGTTTCTTCTCTTTCTGGCATTTTTTAGGGATTTTTTTTTCCCCATTCCTTTTTTTATCTTATTTTCTTTGCATTCGAAGATGGGTTTTTTTCCCCGAAAAAATAGTCTTTTACTAAATAAACTGCATTTGGTATTCATAGAGTTGTGGAAGCGTATTGTGGAAAAGATTTTCTTTAAAAAAATAAAAGTATTTTAACTTCAGAAAAACATGTTTACGAAGAAGGAATATGAAATTTTTTTATACCTAAGGGGACCATTACCTTAATTCAAATTTTTTTAAGTACTACGTGCTGTTTCTCAGAAATAATAATACTGAAATTTTGCTTTTCATAGACAAAATTACGAACTGGAGTTCCTAGTGGATAGGCGGCCTGGTGGCCAAGTGGCTAGAACTCTGCCCTTTGGTATCACAGGCTTCAGGTTCGAGTCCCGGCGGTGCCATGGATATTTGTGAGTGGTTCGGAATTCCCTTTAAACTGTAAGTCCCAGTCTATTTAGCTTTCGTATGCACAAGATGCCCTTAGAGCACTAAACCAAACTTAGTGAATGGAGAGTTGAATTCCCAAGCCAAAGGTACTTGATTCAAAGCCTGTATAAACAAAGTTAAATTGAAGGCTCCCTATCTGTGTACTTCCCCCTTCAGGTTCGAATCCTGGCTGCGGCATGCATGTTTGTTAGTGGTTCATAATTCACTTTAAATTGTAGGTTTGTTTAGCCCTCGTGTGCACAAGATGACAGTAGAGCGCCAAACCAAACTTAGTGAATGGAGAGTTGAATTCCCAAGCCAAAGGTACTTGATTCAAAGCCTGTATAAACAAAGTTGAATTGAAGGCTCCCTATCTGTGTACTTCCCCCTTCAGGTTCGAATCCTGGCTGTGGCATGCATGTTTGTTAGTGGTTCATAATTCACTTTAAATTGTAGGTTTGTTTAGCCCTCGTGTGCACAAGATGACAGTAGAGCGCCAAACCAAACTTAGTGAATGGAGAGTTGAATTCCCAAGCCAAAGGTACTTGATTCAAAGCCTGTATAAACAAAGTTGAATTGAAGGCTCCCTATCTGTGTACTTCCCCCTTCAGGTTCGAATCCTGGCTGTGGCATGCATGTTTGTTAGTGGTTCATAATTCACTTTAAATGGTAGGTTTGTTTAGCCCTCGTGTGCACAAGATGACAGTAGAGCGCCAAACCAAACTTAGTGAATGGAGAGTTGAATTCCCAAGCCAAAGGTACTTGATTCAAAGCCTGTATAAACAAAGTTGAATTGAAGGCTCCCTATCTGTGTACTTCCCCCTTCAGGTTCGAATCCTGGCTGTGGCATGCATGTTTGTTAGTGGTTCATAATTCACTTTAAATTGTAGGTTTGTTTAGCCCTCGTGAGCACAAGATGACAGTAGAGCGCCAAACCAAACTTAGTGAATGGAGAGTTGAATTCCCAAGCCAAAGGTACTTGATTCAAAGCCTGTATAAACAAAGTTGAATTGAAGGCTCCCTATTTGTGTACTTCCCCCTTCAGGTTCGAATCCTGGCTGTGGCATGCATGTTTGTTAGTGGTTCATAATTCACTTTAAACTGTAGGTTTGTTTAGCCCTCGTGTGCACAAGATGACAGTAGAGCACCAAACCAAAAATAGTGGATGGAGAGTTGAATTCCCAAGCCAAAGGTACTCGATTCAAAGACTGTATAAGCAAAGTTGAATTGAAAGCTCCCTATTTGTGTACTTCCCCCTTCAGGTTCGAATCCTGGCTGTGGCATGCATGCTTGTTAGTGGTTCATAATTCACTTTAAACTGTAGGTTTGTTTAGCCCTCGTGTGCACAAGATGACAGTAGAGCACCAAACAAAAAATAGTGGATGGAGAGTTGAATTCCCAAGCCAAAGGTACTCGATTCAAAGACTGTATAAGCAAAGTTGAATCGAAAGCTTCCCTATCTGTGTACTTCCCCCCCCTTCATATTCGCACTGCATGAAAAATATTGCACAAAAAAAATGACAGCATAAAAGCAGGTTTGACTGTACATTTAATAAAATTTTTACATTGAAAGTCTGAGTAATGAAGGTTTAGTATAAATGATGCAACTTATATAAAACATCTGGTATGTTAGAATGTTTTTTTCCTAAATTTTAACACATCCAAAAGATGTGTTTACAATCAATGATCTACGATCAATGAGTTAACAATCTACGATCTACATACCGGATTTTTTTTTAAATCCGGTATGTAGATCGTAGATTGGTTTGATTTGTCGCTCTACGATCATCTTGTGCAGACGAGGGCCTAAACAGACCGGGACCTACAGTTTAAAAAGGATTCCGAACCCCTAACAAACATCCATGCCCCCGCCGAGATTCAAACCTGAAGTCTATGATACCAAAAGCCAGAGCTCTAGCTACTTGGCCCCCAGGCTACTGCCGATAGTTGAAAAAAACTGAAAGTACCGCTTCCCTCATGATAGTGGTAGGATAATATTTAGGATCATATATATCTATGAAAGTCGCCCATTAAAACCCATCTGAACCTTCTCAATAAACTGAGAGAATTAAGGGGAAGGGTGGGAATCTCTAAGTTGCAAAGTACTCTATGGTCTTACAAACGCCATATTTTATGAACATGCTGAATTTGAGAGAACCAAGTTGAAAACTGTGAATTTATATATAAGACAAACAAACAAATAAGATTTTCAAATTTATGTACAAAATAATCACACACAAGATTTGCTTGCTTTCATTCATTTACAGATAAAAGATTTACGCATAAAGATATTTTACTTCATTTTATACATATAGATAAGAAACATACACATAACTCTTCTACTGCAATACACAAAAATAAAATCTACTTCAATTTATTCAGAGCTAAGTAATACAATTAAAATTATCAGTTTCATTATTCCGAATTAATAACACGGCAACTATGGTCTTACAAAGGCCATATATTATGTAAGTAGCCAATTTGAGAGCACCAAGTTGAAAATTGTGAATTTATATATATGCATAACAAACAAACAAGATTTTCCAATTAATGTACAAAATAAGAATCACACACAATTTATTCACAGGTAAAAGATTTACAAATAGAGATGCTTTATTTCATTTTATGCGTATAGATAAGACTCACACATAAAACTCTTCTACTTCATTGCATGAAAAGATACAAATATTACATCTACTTCAATTAATTCAGAGGCAATACAATTAAAATTATCAGCTTCATTATTCCGAATTACTAACCCGACAGCTTTGAAATCAGTAGGCTTAATATCTGTATGCTTATTGAATTCAAAGGCAACTCGCATCGGGGCTCCACGGTAACTCCATTCCACAAAGCCTACCTTATCAATTATACACACAATGATTTACATAAACTGTCCCCGTAATGAATTACAGTACAGGGCTCACTGCCAGGCGATGATTGAGTACTCAGGACTGCCCCTGCACCCCTGTTCCATTTCGAACAAGTAGAGACAAGAGGAAAAAAATGGATGGCAAAAAAAGTGAGGGCAAGGATTCGTGACAAAGGGGCGGACTCGAATCAGGTGGGGTAGTTGTCAGGTGACATGTCACGTGCGTGCCGCTCTGAGTGGCACTCCCCTCTAAGGCTTGGGTTGCGAGCTGCTGCAAATTAGGGATGGGTTGGAGAGAGAACTTCTGCGTGCTGAGATGAATTAGAAGTTAAACGGTGTAAAAGCTAGTGATCTAATGAAATAGTGTTTTAAACATTAACATTAAACTATCTATTTTTTTATTCTGTATATCGGTGGGTGTTTGTATTCCATTTATGTATACCACAAATAGCCCACCGACACCAATGTTTTTCTAGGGAACTTTTTAGGTGTAACTGCTCGAATTGGTGTACCGTATGTGAAATATCTGAACGCGGTATCATAATCTCCCTTGAGTTTCTCCGTTTCTGAAAACAGTGACTGCAACGAATGCCATTAATGGATTCGCACCTTAAACCTTCCTGAACACTGTATTTGTTACCACTTTGCTTTATTGTTATGGTACCAGTATATATACCAGCAGGAATATTATATAGTATGCATATGTATATATATATATATACCACTATATATACCAACATGTCAACCAGTATATATACTATAGCCCACCGACACCAATGTACATTTTAGATTTAAATGTTCGGCTTTTAGATGTAACTACTATATATACCAACATGCAAACCAGTATATAACAGCCTACAAATAGCTGCAACTGCTCTGCATTTATGCGCAATATGTGAGTAAATCCAACAGGAGCGCGATATCACTATCACCCTCAAGTCTCTTCATTTCTGAAAGCAGTTACTGCAACGAATATCATCGATATATTCGCACCTGAACCTTTCTGCACGCTACTTGTATATGTTACTACTTTTCTTATCTTTTTACCGGTGTCCTGATGGCTAATCAACTAGAGTTCTGATCATTGGAACCATAGACCTCAGGCCCAAATCCTGGTGGTGGCATGGATGTTTGTTGGTAGTCCACGTACGATATGCGTGAATCCATGTATGTTCCTGTATAATTAGCCTAAATTGGGCACAAAATTATCGTAGAACGACAAACAAACCAAAACTGTCTTTTCTCCATACCTCAATTCCGTTATGGTATCTGTATATATACCAGCATTAATATAAATATATATATATATATATACATATATATATATAACAGTATGTATATATCATCATCATCAACTACATTGGCACAACATCCACATGGTGGCCGAGGCCGTCTGTCTATTGGCAGATTTCGAGTTGTTTTCTTTTTGTTGGGTGGAGATGAAACTCCTACGCAAAACGCTCTACAGTCAAGTTAGACAGTGACTTGCTGTTTAAAGTGGATTCCGAAACACAACAAAAACCCCATGGCATGCCAGGACTCTAACCCGAAACCTGTGACAACGAGCGCCAGAGCGCTAGTCACTATGCCATGAGAACCTAGTATGTATATAAACCAGCTTGTCAACCAGTCTATATACTATATATATTACTTATACACTCAAGAGCCAAAACATTATGACCACCTGTCAATAACGAGTTGGCCGACCTTTGGCGCAACACAGCTTCCACCCGCCTTGGCATGGATTAATACCACCACTTAATACCAGTTAAATACCACTTCCACCTGATCACGCGCCTTCCACGTCATCCAGGCGAGTTCATTGCAAAATGTAGGGGTGGTCATAATGTTTTGGCTCTTGAGTGTAAATGTGAGAGTGGAATATCAGTAGCGAATGGTAATAAAAGCGAATAGTAATAAAAAAGGATGGATGAAAAAGGCATGCCAGCCAAATGTATGCCACAAATGCAACAAATCATGTATGCCACAAATAGCCAGCCGAAAAGAATAGAGCAATGCCTTCAGGAAGAAGCTTTTAGGGATAACTTTCCTGAATTTTCTTAACATATGTGAAAAAACCTGAAACACTTCCCCCGATCGAAAAACCAAATCTATCGATGCGAGATTTTTATTCACACATTGTCACAATAACATGGAGTCGCCACATTTCTGAAAGCTGAGATCACTTGTTACTACTAGAACTTGTAGATTTGTATCGCTGTAACAACATTCACTGAGTCTTGTTCACCAATTTTACGATATTTACTCTATGCCACCACAATGTCCTACGAACTTCCTGACAGCGGTAACTGAAGTTGTTAAACCCATTTCCTCTCTTCCTCGAGTCCACCGAAAGATCTTTTCAGTCTACAGGTTTAACATACACATATTTTAGGCACATACACATATTTTGATTCGATAAATTATCTGAAAGATTTAATGATGGGAAACATCTTTTAAATCACTTTTTGTAGAAATATGTCAGTTTGTGGCTGAAGTGGTATAAATGGTGTCATATTATGGCGTCGAGTTAGATTTCATGCCTCAAGCTGAATTGCGTTCAGTTTGTAGCATGAAAATTTATTATTATACTATGTGTTTTGTATATTCTGGGTTAAATTTATTTTGTACACTATGTATTTTCGTATGCTATGTTTCCGTACTGGGTGATCCAGGTTCAAAACGCCTCCAAGCGAAATTATTCAGAAGCTCTAATGTTAAAGGTCACATAAGAGCACGTAAACCTGAACGAAAGTCAGTGACGTTTGTGATGGGTGGATGGTCGGACTAACTGTTGGGAATTTTCTGCGTTTTCTTCAATATGATAAATTCTTCTATATGACCCCCAAAAGTCTTCCCGAAAGGCACTGTCCTCCTTCTTCAACTACAGGGAGCAGAAGTCAGACTTCTACCTACTGGTGCTTCCATCCAAAAAAAACTGAAGCTACATCCCTCTTCATTCCTTCCATGAAGGGATAGGTTAACAACAAGTGTATGGCATAATAAGTAATAATGAAGACTACTTCTCACGACGACGACAACAACAACTGTATGGTATAAAAATAAAAATTACAACTACATCTCACCACAGCAACTGTATGGTATAAAATTAATAATGACAACTACATCTCACAACAACTGTATGGTATAAAATCAATAATGACAACTACATCTCATATAGCCGACGTGATAAAGATTGCAATACAATATCCATAAAATATTCAATATTCCATTGATAAAAATAAAATATTCATAAAATTTTCACTGAAATATCTTTGCTAGAAGCCACATTTAAATTAAAATGTTGCATAATTAACCAATCAATAACATGCAAACACATTCTATTTTATCAAGCACGACGAGTTTAATGAATTTTCTAGAAATAATAGTCACATAATTTATTTTGAAAATATTATCGGGGATTGATAAGTTATTATAATAAATTCTTGCCCGATTCGGGCCTCAATGGCAACGTTTGACGCTGGTGAGCAATAAGGTGAAGGTTCAATCCGTTGGCGGCTTTCTTGTAGACATTGTTTCAAAAAGCGAAGAGCCTCCAAGGCATTTGTGATATTCAGCATCTTGCCTTGTGAATCGGATTACCTGGTAGGAGTTTTCCTGGTTTTATCCCATATGATATGCAAATGCGGGGTAGTCTCTCTTAAAAATCCTTCCAAAAGGCAATGCCCTCTTTCTACAACTACACGAAGCAGAAGTCAGCTTCTACCTATGGGTGATTCATCAAAAAAAAAACTGAAGCTACATCCCCTCTTCCTTCAATGAGGGATATAGGAACCTTATGGCCGAGTGGTTTTCGTTCTGGCGCTCGGTGCCACAGGTTTCGTGTTCGAGTCCCGGCGATGCCATGGATGTTTGTAGTGATTCGGAATCCACATTGAACTGTATGTCCCGGTCTGTTCAGCCCTCGTGTTCACAAGATGACCATAGAGCGACAAACCAATCCATGAGGAATACGACAACATCAACCGTTTGGTATAAGAAGTAACAATGACAATTACATTTCAAATAACCGACGTGATAAAGATTGTAATACAATATTCATAAAATTTTCAATATTCATTTGATAAAAATAAAATATTCAATATTCATTGATAAAAATAAAATATTCAATATTCATTTATAAAAATAAAATATTCAATATTCATTGATAAAAATAAAATATTCAATATTCATTGATAAAAATAAAATATTCAATATTCATTGATAAAAATAAAATATTCATAAAATTGTGACTTAAATATCGTTGCTAGAAGCAACATTTAAATTAAATGTTGCATAATTAAATAATCAATAACATCAATAAAAAATTACAGTTATTATTAGAATTTTGAAATTTTTGATTCCCTTTAAACTCTTCCTATCCTCCGAACTCATCACCTTGGAATACCCCCCCCCCCACCCCCAAACACACAATCACGCTCTCTGAAATGCAAACGAAAATCCTCTCCCTTCCAAATTACTCCGGCTGCTTTTCCTCAAATTGAAACCTGCACCTCAGGTATCCGCAACAATTTAGCATATTTGCGCAACACTGGATGCAACACGCGCCTCGAGTTGAAGTGTTCCGCTCCTGCCTACGCCCTCATTATTTACCCAGACTCTCGGATTCTAACACGGAATGCATAAACGAAACCTTTTAAGCAGATGGAAAGCTTTTGCAGCTGGCAGCCACAGTGGTCTGGTTCCAGAGTAGGCCTTATTTATCGCCCGCACGCGTCTGATTGGCTCGAACTAATTCAAGTCATTCAAAATGCAAGAAAAAAAGAATGTTATGTCTACAAAGAGTTTTTATTTCTTTCATGTGAGATCTGTAAATTGAATATAGTTGTCATAATAAATATTTTTTTGAAAATTTTAAAGCTTATTATTTTTAAGTTTATTATTATTATTAGTTATTATTATTGGTAGTAGTAATGATAGCAGTTTATTATTATTTCAAATTCCTTCTATTAGCCCACAGTCTCCCTATATATATCTTGTTCACATTTTCAATCGTTCATAAAATACTCTTTATTCATACACTCCAGTTCAAATACATTTTTTTTACCTTGCAATGGATGACACTGGATGTTAATACAGTTTTTTCAAATATTAATTCAGTAATTAAATTTAATTCATTAATTTTAGTTTTCTTTTTTTTTTTTTAGATTTCAGTTGCATATATCTACCAATACATGACTCCAGATAAACTTAAAAAAATGAATGAAAATTATTTATAAAGAACTTTCTGCAATAGAGTGAAAAAAAAGTAGGAATTGACTTTAAAATTTTTTTTTATATATTACTTGTTTTTAATTTAAGTTTAACAAGTTTATTTAATGTTTAAATTATAAACTACTGTAAAATTCTATTATTTCGAGTATATTAAAACGTATATAAACTATATTCGATTATAAACGAAACCTTTTAAGCAGATGGCAGGTACAGTGGTCTAATCCAAGGCTATCAGAATGCAAGAAAAAAGGAATATTATGTCTACAAAGTGCTTTTATTTCTTTCGTATGAGATTTGTAAATTTAATACATTTGTCATAATAATTAATATTTTGAAAATTTAAATGTTGAATTTATGTTTAAATTTAATTAAATTTATTATTATTATTAGTAGTAGTAGTAGTTTATTATTAATATTAATTTAAATTTATTAAGTTTACTATTATTACTCGTTATTATTATTAGTAGTAGTAGTAGTAATAGTAGTTTATTATTAATAAAAATTTGGAATTATTAAGTTTAATATTTTTAAGTTTATTTTTATAAGTAGCAGTAGTAGTTTATTATTATTTATAATAATTTAACTTTATTAAGTTTAATAATTTTGGTATTATTCTTAGTTATTATTATTAGAAGTAGTAGTAATAGTTTAAACTATAAACTACTGTAAAATGCTATTATTTCGAGTATATTAACTGTATTTGTAATCGAGTTTATATAATTTCCTGTACGTCAGAAAAAACTCGGATAATAATTTATTGGTGTTGTTGTCGTATTCCTCAT
Organism: Caerostris darwini; assembly: GCA_021605075.1. NCBI lineage: Eukaryota > Metazoa > Arthropoda > Arachnida > Araneae > Araneidae > Caerostris > Caerostris darwini. Next base: position 205,936 of record BPLQ01011225.1, on the reverse strand, counting down.
GGAAGTAAGGTAGGGGGCAGATTCTGTTGTGATGCAGCACCCGTAAGTAGAAGTCTGGCTTGGCTCCATGTCACTGTAAAAGGAGGGCAGTGCTCGACTCACAACGGTCAAAAAACAAACCAGACAACCTGACTATCGGTACGAGATGCTTTTCACACATTGTCACAGTCATCATCGAATCTTCTCGTCTCTAAAAGCAGTGAGTACAAAAATGCCACCAGTGGATTCGATCCTCAGTTCTCTTGCAGGACAACCACGCACAATTATCTACTTTTAAAGCAAATAATAACTATTTCTACTCACAATCATAATAATTCATAGGATTTAATAATTATGATACCATATTCCTTTCAGATTCTAACTGTGAGCTGATAAGACAGTTTTTTTTTTTTTTTTTTTCGTTATTTTCAGGATAAAAGCTTTCTTCGTAATGCATGATATTTTGTAATTTGTTAAAAAAATAGCTTGAATAATAGCTTGAAAATAGCTAATTTTCTAGATATAATAGTTACAGAATTTATTATGAAAGGATTATAAGTTATATTAAGGATTAATAAGTTATTGGAATTAATAAGTATTGATGTTCAGCTTCTTGCATCGTTAGTTAGACATCCTGGTAGGAATTTTTCAGATTTTCTCCCATACTATGCGCAAATGAGGGGTAGTGCCTTCTAAAAGACCTCCCGGAAGTCACTGCCCTATAACTTCAGCGACTTGGAGCTGTGTCAGGCTTCCACCTATGGGTGCTCCATCACAACAGAAGCTGCCTCCCCATTCCCTCCACCCATTAGAATACTCATAGGGTGTCCGTCCCAAATGCAGGACACTGAAGATGAGTGACACAGAACGAACAACACAAAACTTTCATCTTGCAACGCAGCGCAGAAAACTTGTACTATACATCAGTTTCAGATGTATAGTGCAGTTTCCGAAATTCTTGCACAGCATTTATCATATACGATTTTTTTAATCCTTTCGAGATTCTAAAATACTCTTTCATTTCTCTATATTTCTCTTTCGGCAAAGCTCCAAATTTCTTATGACTTTGATGGTTTGTTTATTGGTTTGGTTTGTCGCTCTATGGTCATCTTGTGCACACAAAGGCTAAACAGACCTGGACCTACAGTTAAAAGTGGACTCAAAACCACTTCAAAGATCCATGGCACCACCGGGACTCGAACCCGAAACCTGTAGTACCAAACGACAGAGAGCTAGCCACTCGGCCATTCAAGGTTTGTTTATTCGACAATTATACATGACTACGGTTATACACAATTTACTACAATTTAATTAACAGGTTTTAATGACCAAAAATCTGATGTCTTTAAATGTTTCCCCTTTTCCCACCACAGTCCAAACTTGTTTTGAATTTTGACGCTTTTGAAGTGGAGACCATAGGAGTGACTCGACTGATAAGCGCTGGTTTGAATGGTCATTGTTTGTACAATTTGGACTAATTAAACCGATACCAACAGTTTAATGTGTTAATATGTAATCGAACCACTAACAAACATCCATGCCACCGCCAGGATTCGAACCTGAAGCCTGTGGTAAAAACGGCCAGAGAATTAGAAGTTTGGTCATATGGCCGCGATCAGGAGCAGGAGTCCGTTGAACAGCATGGTTATATTCTGTCGAAAATACAAATTTATGCAGCATATATATATATATATATATCCAGGGCCTTAAGGCCTGTGATTAACGCTATGCCGCCCGGTGTCATAGGTTTCGGGTTCGAGTCCCGTCAATGCGATGGATGGTTGTAGTGATTCGGAATCCCCTTTACGTTGTAGGACTCGTTCTAACATGACTTGGGCATAAGGCTGACAACCCTACATCGTAAAACGAAAACATCTCCTGTCTCGAAATCTGCCAGTAGGCAGATGGCCTCTGGCCCACCTTGGAGCTATTTGCGCCAATAATGATGGTCATGATGATGATATATATATTTATATATAGAGAGAGATCCAAACATAATAAATTCACTACCATATAAGAAAACAAAGTCCTGCATTCTTCATAATAATTATCATAATAAACACCTACACCTACACCTTCATAATAAACACCATCATAATAAACATCCCACACCGTAAAACGAAAACCTCTCCTGTCTAGAAATCTGCCAGTAGCCAGATGGCCTCTGGCCCGCCTTGGGGCTATTTGCGCCTATAATGATGGTGATGATGATGATATGTATATTTATATATAGAGAGAGAGAGATCCAAACATAATAAATACACTACCATATAAGAAAACAAAGTCATGCATTCTTCATAATAAAAACGATGCACTCCTTTCTGAAAAAAATATACAGCATAATCCACAGGCTAAACAAATAATCACATCTATTAATTAACGAAACATTTATGTTACCTTGTACAAAATCCATCACATCGTGTTTGTACAAAACAAGTCTTTTATATCCATGTTTCTGTAAACTGCAGAGCAAATTGAATTAGTTTGTACGACAGACAAATCCAGTCGTCTTCCGTTATGCCGTAATCTCTGCAATTAGTAATGGTGTTGTACAGCTGATTATTTAATTCCCCAACTGCAACCGTCGTTCCAGCTGCGAAAGGAATGCAGCATTAAGCTTGTTAACATTGTTTTAGTGTAACCCAGGAAACGGCGACCTCCAATGAATTCGCTTTGTAAGGGATTTGTTCAATGAAATTCCAATAAATATTGACTTAAGTTTCCTTTTACATTGTTTATATTTGTTTATTCATTAATGGTTTTCTGGTTAAATTATCTTTTTGATACACAAAAGGGGATGGAGGATTAAAATCTGTTTATTGTGTTTCAGAATTTAAGAGCTTTGTTAAAATTATACCTGATAGGGATAAGCACTATAAATATGTATGCCAGAAAGTTTTTCAGAGCCTGTTATGTAGGGAAAAGGCATGTATGAGTCCAGATATTGCAACTGTGGGTGCTCGTTCCAAATTCTGTTAGTACAATCAATGCAAAAAAAATTGGAACAACGCTTGGAACAATCATAAAAGAACTTCACATAAATGCGACATTCGTGAGTCAGTGGCAACGTGCGTCGCTAGGGAGCATCAAAGTGGTTCATTTCGTTGGCGGCTTTGTTATAGACACTGTTTCAAAAAGGAGGATGCTCGATAGCGTTTGGGATGGTTAGCCTCTCGTCACGTTACTCAGACAACCTGATGGGAGTTTTCAGGTTTTTTCCCATACGATACGCAAATGCAGGGTTGATCGCCTTAAATGTCCTCTCAGGTACAGCCGTCCTTCTTCAGCGACTCCGAGCCATATCAGACTTCTACCTATGGGTGCTCCATCACAACAGAAGCAACTTCCCCTTTCCCTCCATTCTTAAGTAGACTACTCATGGGTGTCCGTTTCACGCTGTCGGACACTGAGGATTACAACAAATTTTTTATGAATTTCGACCCATTCCTTACTGGGTCTTTCCACACCCACGTCCCCGGATGCTCGAAATGTGATAGCCATAGTAGAGCCTCGACTTGTCAAGAGCAGGAGGTTATTGACCTGCCCAGTTGTATTTTACTGAAAATACAGTTTCATAAATCCATCATCATCACTGGCGCAACAGCCCCATGGTGGACCAAGGCCGTCTGCCGACTAGGAGAGTTCGAGACGAGAGATGTTTCCTTTTTATGGGGAGATATGTCAGCCTTACACCCAACCACTCTTCGGTCTTATTAGAACGGGGCCTACTGTTTAAAGTGGATATACAGAATCAGTACAAACATTAGCGATATCGCCGGGACTCGAACCCGAATCATGTGGAACCGGGCACCACAGCGCTATTCATTCGGCCATCAGGTCTTATATGTAAACATAATTACATAATAAATAATCTATCATCTAAAATAACAAATTCAAGCATTCTTCTTTACAATTATCCTAATAAAAACGATGCACTCCTTTCCGAAAAAATAATAAATTCCCAATCCCCCGACTAAACAAATAATCACTTCGATTAATTATCGAAACATTTATGTTTCCTTGTACAAAATCCATCACATCGTGTTTGTACAAAACGAGTCTTTTATATCCATTGTTTCTGTAAACTGCACAGCAAATTGAATTAGTTTGTACGACAGACAAATCCAGTCGTCCTCCGTTATGCCGTAATCTCTGTAATTACTAATAGCGTTGTGCAGCTGATTATTTAATTCCCCACTGCAACCGTCGTTCCAGCTGCGAAAGGAATGCAGAGAATACAGCGCTAAGCTTGTTAATCATTGTTTTAGTGTAACCTAGGAAACGGCAATCTCCAATGAATTCGCTTTGTAAGGGATTCGTTCAATAAAATTCCAATAAACTTTCTTTTAATTTTCCTTTTAAATATTTTTTATTTATTTATTCATTAATGGTTTTGTAGTTAAATGATTTTTTTATACGAAAAATGGGGTGGAGGATTAAAAATTTCTTTATTGTATTTCTGAATGTAAAACCTTGGTTGATAAATTGTCAAGTTTAGTTTAGTTTTTCGCTTTACGGTCATTTTTTTGCACACTTTGTGTTCGTTAAAAATCCTGTTGGTACAATATGTCAAAAAAATTGATACCTCCCTTGATAACTTTTTTTAATAATCGTAAGAACTTCACATAAATCCCTGATTCGCCGCTCAGTGGACCAGTTTAACGTGCATTCTAAACCCCCAACAAACATCCCTGCCACCTTCAGGATTCGAACCTGAAGCCCAGGGTTCCACCGAACAGAAAGCTAGCCAATTGACTATCAGGCTACAATTCTATAAGAGATTGGTAGTCGAAAGTATACCTGATACGGATAAGACTATAAATATGTATGCCAGAAAGTTCTTCAGTGCCTGTTAAGGAGGGAAAGGAATATAGGTGTCATCCAGATATGGCTCCTATGGTTGCTCTTTATAAATTCTGTTGGAACATTTGATCCAAAAAAAATTGGGGCAATCCTTAATAACTTTCTTTTAACTTTCATGATGACGTCACATAAATTCCTGACTTGTGGCTCAGTAAAAACGTTTGCTACTGGGGACCACTAGGGCTTATTTTCAATTTGGTGGCATCGTTATAGACACTATTTCAAAAACGAGGAGCCTCCATGGCGCTTGTGATGTTCAACATCTTTCCTCGAGACGGACTACCTTGTTTTCCCGGTCCCGAAGGCACTGCCCTCATTCTTCAGCGATTCGGATAGAAATCCGACTTATACCTACGGGCTCTCCATTACAACAGAAACTTCCTTATATACCACCATCCATGGGTAGCCCGCCAGTTATACATAATTTACAAGTTCCTTAAAAATTATTTACTTCCAAAACTTCTACAGTCCTTAAAAGTTTCACCTTTTTCCGGCACGGTCCAAACTTGTTCTGAATTTTGACTCCTTTTCTCCTTACTGGATCTTGCTAACACCCCCGTCTCTAGATGCTAGAAATGTGATAGGATTTCCTCGGATCAGAGCAAGAGATCGTTCAGGGGTCGTTAAGAACTACACCAGGGGTCTCCAAACTACGGCCCGCGGGCCAAATCCGGCCCGCCAGTGTCATCCATCCGGCCCGCGACAGCGAATAACTTATTATTGCTGAAATAAGTTGGATAAAAAAACACAGAATAATAATAACTCGGTTTTATTGACTTGCTAGGTAAAGCTTAATGACAGGCATAATACGCAGAAAATTTAACTTAAAGATAACAACTAACTGGAAATTATAGATAATGGCAGAAAAATTAAAATGGTTTTGGCCCTTGGTATTTACTGGAGTAAACAGTATGGCCCTAAGGCTGGAAAATTTGGAGACCCCTGAACTACACAATTGTATTCTACCAAAATTAAATTTATACAGCATGTATATATATATCCAGGACCTGATGGGCGAGTGACTAGCGCTCTGGCTCACAGGTTAGTGTACCGGCGATATCATGAACGTTTATAGGGGTTTAGAATTTCCTTTATGTCGTTGACTCGGTCTAATCTAACTGTAGAGCGTTGAACGTTATTACTTATTATGTGTGGATATATATATATATATATATATCCACGCATAATAAGTAAACTATCATCTAAGTAAAGAAATTCTAGCTTTCATCTTCATAATTCTCATAATAAAAATGATATACTTCTATCTTAAAAAAATCCAGCACTATCCACTGACTAAACAAATAATCACTTCGATTAATTATCGAAACATTTAGGTTTCCTTGTACAAAATCCATCACATCCTGTTTGTACAAAACGAGTCTTTTATATCCATTGTTTCTGTAAACTGCAGAGCAAATTGAATTAGTTTGTACGACAGACAAATCCAGTCGTCTTCCGTTGTGCCGTAATCTCCGCAATTAGTAATCGTGTTGTGCAGCTGATTATTTAATTCCCCACTGTAACCGTCGCTCCAGCTGCGAAAGGAACGCAGCACTAAGCTTGTTAATCATTGTTTTAGTGTAACCCAGGAAACGGCGATCTCCAATGAATTCGCTTTGTAAGGGATAAACTTTCAATAAACATAAGAATAAGAATCAATAAACTTTCTTTAAGTTTCTTTTAATTTGTTTATATTTATTTATTCAATAATGGTTTATCTAGTCAATTGATTTTTTTGTACACAAAATGTAGTGGATAATTAAAATATCTTTATTATGTTTCTCAAATAAAGAGTTTGGTTGAAACTACAATAAGAGATCAGTAGTAGGCAGTATACCTGAAGTCGATAAGCCTCATAAATAGGTATGCCAGAAAGTTCTTCAGGGTTTCTTATGCAATGGAAAGGAATATGTGAGTTGTTCAGATATTGCTGCAGTGGTTGCTCGTTCCAACTTTTATTGGTATAATCAATCAAAAAAATTGGTACAACACTTAATAACCTTTTTAATGATCTTAAGAATTTCACATAAATGCCTGGTTCGTGGCAAAGTGTGCCGCTTGTTGAGCTTTAGAGCGGAGGTTTAATACACTGTCGGGTTTTTTTGCAGGCATTGTTTCAAAAAATGAGGAGGCTCGAGGGTGTTTGGGATGTTCGGCATCTTGCCTCGTGAGTCGGACTACCTGGGGGAGTTTTCCGGGTTTTCTTCCCTTTTCTTCCCGTAAGTGCTTCTGAAAATTCTTCCACAAGTCACTGCCGTGTACCTTCAGGTACTCGGAGCCGAGTCAGACTTCTACCTACGAGTGCTCCACACAATAGAAACTGCTCCCTTTCCCTCCATCCATGAATAAACTACTCATGGAGTGTCCGTCCCCCTCTTCAGGACACTGAATATTAGTCACAACCAGAGCCAGAGGTGTGCCTCGACTGGTCAAGAGCAGGTCTCCGTTAAACTACACTGTTATATTCTACCGAAAATATCAAATTATACAGCATATATAAGTCCATCATCATCAGTGGAGCAACAGACCAAGGCCGTTTATCTACTGGCAGATTTCGAGACAGATAATGTTTTTATTTTTACTGGGTAGGGTTGTCACTCCTACTCCCAACGATCTACAGTCATATTAGGCAAAGACCAATGGTTTAAAGTGGATTCCAAAATACTAAAAACATCCATGGCACAGCCGGGACTCAAACCCGAAACCTCTGGCACATGCCCCATTATATACAACCACACATAATAAACTACCATTTAAGATAAGAAATCAAAGTTTTCTTCTTTATAATTACATAATATAAATGACTCACTTCTATTTAAAAAAACGCATAATCTGCCGACTAAACAAATAATCACTTCGATTAATTGTCGAAACATTTAGGTTTCCGTGGACATAATCCATCACATCATGTTTGTACAAAACTAGTCTTTTATACCCATGTTTTCTGTAAACTGCGGAGCAAATTCAATTAGTTTGTATGACAGACAAATCTTCCGTTATGCCATAATCTCTTCAATTAGCAATAGTGTTGTGCAGCTGATTATTTAATTCCCCACTGCAACCGTCGTTCCAGCTGCGAAAGGAACGCAGCACTAAGCTTGTTAATCATTGTTTTAGTGTAACCTGGGAAACGGTGATCTCCAATGAATATACTCATTGAATGATGGACTCACTCAATAAAATTCTAATAAACTTTCTTTAAATTCCTTTTAATTTGTTTTATTATTTATTTATTCATTAATGGTATTCTAGTTAAATGATTTTTTATATACAAAATAGGGTGGAGGATTAAAATCTGCTTATTGTGTTTCTGAGGAGCTTGGTTGAAAGTATACCTGATAGGGTATCACTATAAATATGTATGCCAGAAAGTTGTTCTGTGTCTGTTATGGAGGGAAAAGGAATGTGTAAGTCGTCCAGATATTGCACCTGTGATTAGCCATTACAAATTCTTCTTGTACAATCGATCAAAATGAAATTTGGACAACTCTCAATAATTTTTTAATAATCATAAAAACTTCGAATAAAAACATGACTCGGGGCACAGCGGCAGCGTGCATCGCTGGTGAGCATTAGGGCTGAGGTTCAATCCGCTGCCAGCATTGTTGTAGACATTGTTTCAAATCATCAAATATATATTTATATTAATAAATGAACATTCAAAAATAAAATAATAAGATATATTTATCAACGAATAAAATATTAGCATATATTTATCCGCAGACAAAATAATAAGATATATTTATCCACAAATAAAATAATAAGATACATTTATCAACGTATAAAATATGTTTATCAGCAAGTAAAACAATAAGATATATATAAACTATGAAATGTAATGGTTAGTATTAAAATATTAATGGCATTTTTATTAAATAATATACTATAGTAACCCCAGAATTTCTAGATATAATATAAAGTTTTAAAATTATTGAAGAAAATTATTTGCCTAGCAATATAATAAATTCATTTTTGTATAATTCTACAACTTTAAAATTATATATACATTATACTATTTACTTCCTGCAGTTATATACAATATCTAAAATGGATGTAGTTGATTTAATTTTAAATTCAATAAATGTTAAAATATTATTATTTTATTCAATAAAAACATTTAGCTGAAACCTTAAAACTTTAAAAAATAATAATGTGCTTTAGAATTTTATTAGAGAGTTTTTGCATAACGTTTTTTTATCATCCGATATTTTTTTCTTCCTAGCGTGCATGCTCATAGGAAACATTGTACCTATTGCGCATGCGTATCTGTAATACTGCACTACTGAGCTGTTCCTATGAGCATGCGCACTAGGAAGAAAAATATCGGACGATAAAAAAAAACGTTATGCAAAAACTCTCTATTATTCGTATAATCAAAATGGAATTTTTTTTAATTTTACTGTGATTTAGAACTATTATTCACCAGAAAAGAATTCACTTTCTAAAAGAAAGTTTGCAAGAAAAATAAGTTGTTTTCGAAAAAAAGGTTAAAATAATTCTTACAATGATGGAAGAAGTTAAAAAGTATTTTTTAACTTTCTATTCAAAGAAAGACCTTCCAGTAAATTCAGATGAAGAATATCCATTAAACCACAATTTTAAAGCAAATGTCCCTAGAGCTCTGATATCTTAATTCCTTTTCCAAAATAGTAGTAAAGAATATTTCTGACTTACGGATTTATCGTTTTTATCCCCGGTTTTCATATATGGTGAGCTTCAAAAAAAATTTTGAAAGCTTACCGCGTTAACATTAACTAACAAGTCTCTTTTCAACTTCTTCATTGATGCAACAACTCCATGGCCTGACAACTTGCTGGCAAATTGTAGATAGGAGATGTTTCTCTTTATAGGGATAGGAATATCATCCCTACGCCCAACAGTTATAGCAGACCAAGACCTACGGCTTAAAGTGGATTCCAAATCACTAAAACATCCATGGCACAGCCGGGACTGGAACGCGAAACATGTGGCACCAAGCGCCAGAGCGCTAGTGACTCGGCCATTAGGCCTCTTCTTTTTATCTATATAGTTTAATGCTTATTCCGTCCGAAGATGAAAAAATAAAAATTTAAAAAAGAAATACTAAAATAAAAATGTATGTTTCATGTATTTTTTATATTAAATATATTAAAGTCTATTTAATATTAAATTAAACAATTTTTTTCCCTTGTATAGTTAGAATATTTTATATTTTAAAGCCTGTTAGCAAACGTTATCTGTCATCATACAAGTTAAATTAAAATAATAATAATAATAATTTATAGAAATATTCATTGCAAAATTAAAAAATTTGAATTTAGAAAGGTTTCAAAATAAATTTAAAGTTATCATATTCGTTTAAAATAGATATGATAAAATCTCATACCCCCACAAACTAAAGAAAAATATTTTGCTATTTAAATATCATCGAACAAAAAAATAAGTCAAATCCTTAAATTAGAAATATGAAAAAGACCATAAGATGCAAAAATTAATTAAACTTTAAATAAATAGTTAAGCAGATTGGAATTAAAATATAGAAATAAATAAATAAAAATAAAAAAAGTTAATAAATTAATATATTAAATGAAAACTATGAAAGTCCTATAAAAACTAAATATAAAATAATAAATTATGAGCTTTAATAAGAATATTTAAAATTAATGAAAAACAAAATAATTGTAAAAAGAAAAATCTTTTTATAAAATAAGCTAATAAAATACTTATAGGAGAAAATTAATGAGAAAATTAATTATGAGAAAATATATTGTTATGAGAAAATTAATTAAAAAAATGTTACTTCATAATTAAAATATTGTAATAATTTTTTCTTAAAAATGCTACATTACAATTTAATGATTATCATCATAACTCTCAAATTCTTTCGTTTTAATCCGATTTTAATTACAAATTGAAAATTATCTTAAATAAAATTGCCAAACAATTAATGTTTTATTTAATACCCTTCTAAAAAGCTTTAAAATATCGTTAGGCGAAATTTCTAATTAGTTTTTATTTAAAGCCGGTTTTTATTAATTCATGCAAAACAATCTTTTATTTCCGTCAATTAACAAAAAATAAACAGGGAAAAAATATGCCTTTTTTTTTTTTTCCTTTTCCTGTATATATCTAAAAAACCAATACTTAATAAAGCTACATTAAATCAAAACTCATTTACGTGGTACAGCTAAAAAATAATTAAACATTGCAAGTCATTTGATGTCATTGGCTTAGAAATTTAAGATGCCTAGAAAAAAATGACGTCATTTTATTGGGAGGTCTTATAAAGCATTTTAACCATTAATCGCACACTTAATCATAAGAGATAGATCATACTTTTTTTTTTACTTTAAATGGTATAATTGCGATAAAATAATAAAAATGTGTAATTGCTTTTATTTAAATAAACAATTTTAATTACTTTTAATGTTTGCAAAAGTTTTTCTATGAAATTAAGCAGTTTTTTTCTTTAATTTCTACCGGCACAACATTACATACATCATACCTAAATCTGCAATTGAACATCTGATCTCTGGGCCCAAAATGCAGTGATGTTATAGCATTAGTTTTTTACAAGCATGCAAGGAAATATTATAAAAATAATCTTTGTTAAAAAATGAATTTTTTTTTTAATATTTGAAGGAACATCTTACTTCTTGGCACATCTTACCTTATCGCAAAGCAAATTCTCATTATAAGAAACTTGCGCATCAATTTTAAACGTTTCATCTTATCTCTAGGCACAATATGCTGTGATGTTATAGTACTAGTTATTTACAAACGTGCAAGGAAATATTATAAAAATTATTTATATTACAAAGTGAAATTTTGCTTTAAATATTTGAAGAAACATCTTGCTTAATAAAACTTATCGCAAAGCAAGTTCCCATTTTAAGAAACTTGCTCATCACATTTAAACGTTTTCATCTCATCAAACAATAATGATTTTAAGTTTTTTAAGTTCAAAGTTAAGTTTTATCTAAAATGTATATTTACCTCCCACCAAATCGGTGAACATGTACCAGTTTTAATGTTGAACAGAAATCGCATCCATCAATCACTAAATTTGTATCTGCAGATACTGTATCCAGACATCCAATCTCAAGGGGATTCAGAATAGCAATCACACTAATCGCGATAGATTGTAATTACGTTGAAGAGTTTTGCATCAAATTTTAATGGTTTTAAATGCATCAACTTTAATTTTAAAGATAATTGCTCTTCTGAGACATCGCCAGCATCTATACCGGAAGTATTTCAATTGTATATTCATTAAAACTGTAAACGTCTGTTATTCATATATGCCTCCGGAATCTGATAGTCTCAGCATACTTAGTGCCAGAATTGGATTGTTATTCAAAATGCATATACCTAATTGCCTTTTATTATGAAAGCAATATAAACTTCTTATTTTCATGCCAATTGGCTTAATTGGCCAATTTCGATTTTAATGAGAAAACCACTTCTATGAGTCTCTCGTGCCACAGTAAGTTACAGTGAGCATTGTGACTACTATCACATGGCTTTGACTAGAGTAGGTTGATTGATTGGTTTGGTTTAAAAGATCCAGATTCGGCCCTATTCCACCAAAAATGGAGATTTTTTTTTACAGTTTGAGGTTTGGTGTGTCGCTCTATGGTCATTTTTTGCACATTTTAGGCTAATTATACCGGACCTACATTTTAATGTGGAAACCAAACCACTAACAAACATTCATGCATCCTCAAATGAAGTAGTTATTTACAACATGCAAGAAAATATTATAATTTTATAAATATTTGTAACATAATTTATGTTACAAAAGGAAAATTTTACTCAAGTTATGTGAAAACGCATTTTGCCTCTTTCTTAATTACCCCTATCGCAAAGCATAAGAAACTTGCTTACCAATTTTTAACTGTTTTCATTTGATCTCTAGGCATAATATGTTGTGATGTTATAGAAGTAGTTATTTACAAACATGCAAGGAAATATTATAAAAATAATTTATGTTAAAAATTGGAAATTTTACTTAAAATATCTGAAAACGCATCTTGCTTATTTCTTAATAAAGCCTTATCGTTATAGGTCTTAATAAGACTTATGGTCACAGCAAGTTCTCCTTTTAAGAAAACTTAATCATCAATTGTAAACATTTTCATCTGATCTCTAGGCACAATATGCTGTGATGTCATAGCAATTATTTACAAACATGCAAGGAAATGTATGTTAAAAAGCAAAAATATCTGAAGATGCATCTTCTTTCTTAATAAGCCTTATCGCAAAGCATCTCTTCATTTTCAGGAACTTGCTCTTCAATTTTAAATGTTTTCATATAATCTCTATATAGTCTCTATATATTTATCTCTCTATATATAATATGCTGCGATATTACAGCAGTAGTTATTTACAAACATATAAAACTTATGTTAAAAAGTGAAAATATTTGAAGAACAATCTTGCTTTTTTTTAATAAGACTCATTGCAACGCACATTCTCATTTTAAGAAACTTACTCAATCATTTTTAAAGTTTTTATCTGACGTCTAGGCAGAATATTCTGTGATGTTATAACACTAATTATTAAAATGTAAGGAAATTTATGTCAAAAAGTGAAAATATTTGAAGATGCACCTTGCCTTTTTTTAATAAGGCTTATCTTCTCATTTTAAGAAACTTGCTCATCAATTCTAAACGTTTCCATCTCACCAAGCAACAAGGAATTTAAGTTTAAAGCTAAATTTTATTTTAAATTCATGTTCACCTCCCACCAAATCGTCGAACAAGTACCAATTTTAGTGTTGAGTCAGAAAGCATTTCCATCAATCATTAAACTTGTATCTGCAGATTCTATATCCAGACATCCAATCCTGGGTTCTCAAGGGGATTGAGAACAGCAATCACACTAATCGCGATAGTTTGTAATTACGTTGAAGAGTTTTGCATCAAATTTTAATGGTTTTAAATGCATCAATTTTAATTTTAAAGATAATTGCTCTTCTGAGACATCGCCAGTACCTATCCCGGAAGTATCTGAATTGTATATACATTAAAACTGTTAAGCTGTGCATCCGGGACTTGGTAGTTTCGCTATATTTAATGCTAGAATTACATTGTTATTCAAAATGCATATACCTAATTGCCTTTAATTTTGAAAAAGAAATTGGCTAATTCAGCCAATTGGCATAAATTGGCCAATTTCATTTTTAATAGTAAAACCACATGTGTACGTCTCTCGTGCCAAAGTAATTTACAATGATCATTGCTACTACTAAACCTCATCCCATGACTGTGCTTAGAGATCGTTGATTTATTGGTGTGGTTTAAAAGGTCCAGATTTGCCAAGAATTGACTGATTTATACCTTCAGTGGAAGGACATTCCTTCTTACAATTTTATAGCGCCCTCCCCATATGCATATGCATCGAAGTTTACTATTTGGTATCACTTGTCGTAATTTGAAGCAAGCACCCATAACTCAGACAACAAAAGGGCGGTCCACCTTGTCCTGTCTGGTGAAACTCGCTGTTGTAGCATTTTTTCTACGGGAAGAGTTTTAGCATTTCATTTCCAGGAGAGAGGAATGAATGGAGGATTATTTTTAACAAGTACATAATAACATCCTAGCACTTAAATTTAACAGCAGATAAGCAGTGTTGTGTTTAGTTGTATTACAGGCAATAAGTGTTTTGTACTAATGAGGACAATTTTTCACTCTAATCTGATAGCAGATATTCGTGTCATGGTTAACGAGACCTCAGGAAATTAGCGATAGTCTGTGCGAACTTCACCGGTCGAAATAATTGCAGGTGGAATATGAACTGCACCATGTGTTGTGATTGGCATGCTTCGTTATTGATGATAGACTATGGGCTTAGAAAGTGTCCATTCCAATGAGAAGTGAGAAAAGCTGATACCCCCTCCTTTTGATGGATTTTTTAAAGGTTGGTTAAGTGAGAAAAGAAGAGAGTTCTGCTACGAGTCGTTAAGAGATCTTGTCTTTTTCTCTAAAGTGATTGAACAGGCCGGAAGTTCTGCCTATTTTCAAAGTGAGCCCCTTGGGGTTTCGTGCATGACGCCGTCTGATAATTAAGGTCTGCCGCAGACCATTGTGTTTTGAGATTTGGCGTAGACTAGAGGACACTGAAAATCTCCGTTCTTGGGGTGAACTGCAGTTGTGAATCAAAGTTATATCTTTAATTGTTATTTCTTTGTAAACAGTATAATAGGCCAGAGTTTTGTATTTTTATATATATAGTGCTTGTAAATAAGATTCAAAGTATTCCCATGAACCATGAAATTAAAGTCCATAAACCTAAAAGTGGTCCTCTTCTTGAACCCGTTATAGGTCTAGTATAGGCCAAGACATTACAAAACATATGCAATTTACAGTTCTGGAAGAGAAATTCAGGAACAGCCCAGAAATTCCAAATTAATGTCCACTAATCATATGATGGCTTAGTGATTAGCGCTCTGGCGATCGGTGCCCCAATTTTCGGGTTCCAGTCCCGGCGGTGCCCTGAATCCACTTCAAAACATAGGTCTATCATGATTGTAGAGCGTTGCGCATAAGTCTGACAAATCTAACCCTTACAAAACATCTCTTTTCTTGAAATCTACTAGTAGGTAGACTGCCTTGGCCCAGCATGACCTGTTGAGCCAATGAAGAATGAGAAAGATCATATGTTGAACATGCTGGAGGATTGATTGTTTATCTGATTTATCTTCACGAGTAATATAAGCTAACTAGTTTTAATAAGCCAATATTAGACAATTATTCTTAAGGTTTCATCAATTTAGATGGTTCATATACCATGCACGAGAAAAAGTGCTTAGGCACTGGAGTAGGGAAAATTTTCTTAAAACTATTTTTCTAACAAAATTCGAATATACTCATCATAAAAATTATTATAATGCCACGTGGCTATCCGAAAGTTTCTAATAGAACAAATAAATGAAAAAGGGTAATTTGTGAAAAATTCTATGTCCCTTAAATGCTGATTTAGTTTGTATACTGGAATCTTCTTTCATAAGTTTTGAAGGAAGGAGCCCCAGATTACATTCTTAGGTTCCATATTGAGATTATATCCCTCTCCTTCAAAGTGTTGAAGAAATTTAATGCAGCAATTCAGAAGGAAAAAATTCAACGCAGCTATTTTCCCAAATTTTTTGCATATTTGCCATTCTAGTGGAGAAAGACCTCAATTCCAAGTGCTTGGAATTCGAAATAATAACATTACTTGAGAAATGTTAAATACAAATGTCTGAAACTCACTGATGGTTAAGCCAACGCTGTCATATTTCAAGTTCAATTCGAATCAAAAGAGATGCCATCAAGAAATCCCTCGAGAGGAAATATATTTAATACAATCCTGTGCATTAGTTGGCCTACAGACTCTCATCCAGACAGGAAGTAACTTTAGCGCACCCTGCGTGTACCTGAGTATCAGATTTTCGGTTTAAAAGGCGAATCCTTCTATGAATCTATAATTATCAGTCTTTGAATGTCTTAAATGTTGTATGTCTCATATTGTATGTGTGTGGTGTTTGAGCGTGTGTAAATAAAGCTCTGTTTTCTCTAACCTGTACCTCAGGTATCTCAACCTAAACGCATTCAGTTGCCCAACCTGCACACTAAATAGTACAGTTTTACTACGGTACACAAAAATTTAGACTTGTTACAAAATATCCATACTTTTAAAAATAATTTCACAAAACTATAAATGCATTGAATTGATTTATTTTTATCTATAACAAAAATCAAAGAAAACTATTAAAACTAGTACAAAATTCAAAACAGGTCTTATATTGCAATCAATCGTCCTTTTGTTAAACACCCACGTAAATTTTCTTTACAAGATTCAAAAACAAATAAAATAACCCCAAAGGGAAATTTAAAAAGCAAATAAATAAATATTTTATATACTGAACCATCCATTCTCATAAATAAATTTAATGTAACATAAATATTGATTAAACAGTAAAAGAACATTAGCATATTTCATTAAAATATGATGTTCAGTCTTTTTTGATTCTCGAGTTATTTTTTTTTAAAAAGATATTCTGTTATGACTTAAAATCTTTTTTGTAAGAATGTGACAGCTTTTTACACTTTCATGAATTTAACTATTTCACTAAAATGTTTCAAGATCTTTTTGACATTAAATATAAATGTTTCAACACATAGTAAAAGTTGTCATTTTGTATTTTTTTTAAACTTACATTTAAAAAGAAACATATAAGGGAGAATTTGTTATAATGTTAAATCGAGAAAGTTTTCAAAAAAATTTTATTTTAAAAAAAACGCCACGATTGTACATTTGCAAATTATAATTTTTATTTTATTTTCTACGCATGTCAAAAAAGATTTTTAAAAAAACACCATCGAATAAAATAAAGGAATGTCCTTTTTAAGTGACGAATATATTTTTCCAAAATAAAATCAAAAGTTATGTACTTTTATATTACAATTTAAACGGGTTTGATGGCTGAGTGGCTAGCGCTCGATACCACAGGTTTGGGGTTCGAGTTCTACCGGTTCCATGGATGTTTGTAGTGGTTCGGAATCCACTTTAAACTGTAGGTTCCGGTCTAATATGATCGTAGAGCGTTGCGGGGATAGTGTTACTCGCGTCCAAGCTACATGTGCCTCCTGGGTAGCTCTAAATGAGTAGCAGTAGTGCAGCCTTTGTTATGGTATAAAGATTAACTGCATCTGTATTGGTAGCTGCATTAGAACAACATATTATAATTTAAGTAATATATTAAACGTAATTCTTTTTTCAATCGATATATAACTGATTATTTACATTCGGCTTACGAACAGACAAAACTTCACTATTAGATTCAAATGGAAACACGAATTTTATAGAATAACATCATTTTCTGGTATTCTAGTACAAGCAGAAATACAACTGATGCTCGATTTTCATGATCAAGTAAGCTGAATAATTAGCATGAATATAGTAAATATAAACAGAGGTATATTTTTAAAAAATATTGCAACATATTCATAAAACATGGCCTTAATTTTTAACCAAATCCTGACAAACCATTTTCCTTAATCTGCCTGTTATTTTCATATCTGAAATATCCACTATGTAACAGATTCAGCAATTTTGAACAATCATCGCAATGGAAGGGTGTAGTTGGCTGCACCTTCATTCCTGATCTCAATAAAAGAAAGTTCTGGGATTAGTTTCCGGCATAGCCACGAAAGTTTCCTGTTTGATTCTGATCGTCAATATTGGTTGAAAAATTTTTAGATTTGAAATTTTGCCGTAGTTTTACAAATAGAGGTTACACTGTAAAAATACGCATCAATCACACAAGCTTACTGTATCTGATGGGTTTTGACTTGAAATAACGCAGTAAATATAAAAAATATTTATATTCAGGTTGTAATCATTTAATATTTGCCATTATTAAAAAAATATATAAACAAAACTGTTGCTTGCTGTTGTTTCTAAACCCACTTGGTCGACAGCAACATCTGGACCAAGTCCATGAATCCGTGTGCTCTCAAACAATGAAAACCGGTCCAGGACTTGAGCACAACTGGCTCTTTGGCAAACCAATACAAGTCAAGATATTGCCATGAAGAGTTCTCTGTTTGGATCTACCATCCGTCCCAATTTAAGAAGCACCAGGATAGTTACAACACTACCATTCATGTACTGGGGCCTTTTTTCCAAGAGAGGAGTTGATAGCTAATTTGACACTAGAGGCAAGTTCCTGGAAAGAAAAACATCCACCATCAGAAGAACTATTAAAACTACCTTCCTTGGTAAGCTAATCTACAATGTCGTTGCTGTAAATTCCTACATGGAACGGAACCCACTGAAAAATTCATTATTATGTTGGGCACTCTAGTAACCAAAAGCTGAACACTATTCACCGTCACTCCATTACCATGTTTCTACTATTCCGCCAGATGCTGAATAGAGCTTCGTTTATCACTCAGAATTCAAATGTCTGTATTGACACCCTCATTGACACAATAATTCAGAGCTATATCAACAGCTATAAGTTTTGCCCGAAAAAAGGAGAAGTAGTTAAGGTTTGTCTTACATATCTCAATGCCACTTCCTGCTTAATGAACATTCCGCTACCCGAAATAGCACTATCATCCCTACTGCCATCATTATAAATCTGGAATTTCGTGTATAATTTACAAAGCAAGTTTTCTAAGAAAGTCTGGGTGCCTTTGTTAGTATAGGAGCATAGTATAAACAAAACTTTCGTCAAAACAACCACTTAAGATTAGAAATAACGTCAAGTTTGAGCACAGATAACATGACAGATTATATTAAAATTATAAAAAGTATAGAAAATTACACTAGTGATGGACGAGATATGTTAATAAACAAAAATTTTTGTCCAAAACATATTCGAGGAAATAAATGAGTCAGAAGGGGGGGGAACTTTAAAGCTTGGGTGAATGTCTCAATTCATGTGAGAAACACAATCAGATGTTATCAATAAATGCAGAACCATGTACTGCAATGTTTTCTGGAAGTATACCCAGTCACATCACTAGCAAACTGTCTTTAAACTGGAAACTTGTATGTATTTTCCAATTTTATAATTACTCTATTGTACGGTACATTTGAAGGATGTCACTTTCAGTATTTCAAAAAAGTTTTAAACTTCAGCATAAATATGATAAAATATTACAAGTTTTATGTCAAGATGCTCATCAAGTGACGGATGTCAAATGAATTCCTTTTAATTAAATAAAAATTAATCATACTCACATCTATAGATGTGTAATATAGCTATTTTTTAAAATAAATATTACAAACCTAATATGCTACGATATGATACAGATTACAATATAATTTAGAAATGAATTGTATATATTCAAAAAAATTTATTTTAAAACATTCTATATTCCTTCAATATAACAAATAAATACACGTATATGTGAAATGCATAATGCCCTCCTTTGACAAACATCTCGACAAAGAATACACAAAAACCATATTTAACCATTTTTTTTTATTGCAAAGCAAAGCAACAAAGTGACGAGTTCCACTCAAATCAATGGGAGAATAACCAAACGGGTTGTTGGAAGTATACACCCGGCACGTGACTAGCATTTTGTCTTCAAACAGGAAACTCCTATGCATTCTCTAATTCATTATTACTCTATGGTTTGGAGCGAGGAGGGGAAAAATTTAAAAGATCTAATTTTCAAGATTTTAAAAGATTGGAATTCTTTCTATGGATTGTGTTATTTCAATTCAAGATATGTTTGATTACTTGTATCCCTCCCTTCTGTACATTCGTAGGATATTACTGCAAAAAAAAACTTACTCTAATTTCATATAAAAATGCACTATTAACACAGATGATAAACTGTAGATAAAACACACAAAAAAAAATCTGAAAGATCTACGACTACAAACTTCGACTCGTAACTCTGTCTTTCCCTTATTTCATGTTCTCTTGGTGACATTTCTCTCTTCATTTTTTATTTTCATTCACACACATGAAAAAAAGGGATTTTTCCATTCTGTCCCAGAAGAATTGCCAGGAATTTTGCATCCAGAAAGTAGCTGCTGTCTTTTTTATTTCTATTCCTTTTTTTCCTGACATTCGTGAGCATGACAAATGATCTACAAAGTAGCACCAGACGTCCATCAAGATATGTTTTTTTCTCCTTCACAAATCCCAGTCTTAAAAAGTACACCTATTTTATTTGGTTTCTGTGTCGATAACTTTCATATCGACAACTTTCGCAGCAGACTTTTCTAGCCGTTTGTCCATTTTTTTTTCTTTATTTGGTTTGTGTTGGATTAGTTTTTCTCTCCTATAATGCATTACAGCTTATTTTGTAGAGAGAGTAGCTTGAAATTTGGAATATGAAAACATAAAGAATGTTCTTGTCAAGAATAAAACTAAAGTTTGATTAATTAGGAAATGAAAGGAAGAAATTAAATTTTTTAGGAAGAAGATGATTTTAATAATGTAGGAAAAAAAGGTAAAGAAATAAGGGATTTTCGTTTTATATATATATATATATATTAAAACAAGAGTAGTAGTAGTAACAAACAAACAAAAGTAGATTAACAAAAACAGTTTACGATGTTCTAAAATGCTGTGCTCTGAAATAAATTCTAAATATTCTTGTTTATGGACTTTGCTAATTATCCTATTAAGTAAATTGTTGGAAATTAGTATTAAACCATGCAAGGAAATAGTATATAATTTATGATACAAAGTGCAAAATTAATTTAAAGAAACTTGCTCATCACATTTAAACGTTTTCATCTCATCAAACAATAATGATTTTAAGTTCAGCGTTAAGTTTTATTTAAAATGTATCTTCACCTCCCACCAAATCGGTAAACAGGTACCAGTTTTAATGTTCAACCAGAAATCTCTTGCATCAATCACTAAATTTGTATCTGCAGATACTGTATCCAGACATCCAATCCTGTGTTTTCAAGGGGATTCAGAATAGCAATCACACTAATCGTGATAGTTTGTAATTACGTTGAAGAGTTTTGCATCAAATTTTGATGGTTTTAAATGCATCAACTTTAATTTTAAAGATAATTGCTCTTCTGAGACATCGCCAGCACCTATCCCAGAAGTATTTCAATTGTATATTCATTAAAACTGTAAACGTCTGCTATTCATGTATGCATCCGGAACCTATATATCCCTCCTATATATTTAAATGATAATATTGCAAATATTATCTAAAAGAATATCTAAATTTCGTATACAAATGCACTATTAACACAGATGATAAACTGTAGATAAAACAAAAAAAAAAATCTGAAAGAGCTACGGCTACAAACTTCGACTCGTAACTCTCTTCTTTCCCTTATTTCATGTTCTCTTGGTGACATTTCTCTCTTCAATTTTTATTTTCATTCACACACTCAAAAAAAAAAGATCTTTCCATTTTGTCCCAGAAGAATTGCCAGGAATTTTGCATCCAGAAAATAGCTGCTCTTTTTTTTATTTCTATTCCTTTTTTCCTGACATTCGTGAGCATGACAAATGATCTACAAGGTAACACCAGACCTCCATCAAGATATGCTTTCTTTTTTTCTTCTCAAATTCTAGTCTTAAAAAGTACAACTATTTTATTTGGTTTTTGTGTCGATAACTTTCATATCGACAACTTTCGCAGCAGAGTTTTCTCGCCGTTTGCCGATTTTTTTTTCTTTTATTTGGTTTGCGTTGCATCGTATTAGTTTTTCGTTCCTATAATTCATTACAGCTTTTTTGTTAGAGAGAGTAGCTTGAAATTTGAAATGAGAAAACACAAAGAATGTTGTTGTCAAGAATAAACCTAAAGTTTGATAAACTGGAAAAGGAAGGAAGAAACTTATTTCGAAAGAAACTGATTTTAATATTGCGGGAAAAAGATAAACAAATAAGTAATTTTCTTTTCTATATAACTACTATAAAAGTAGATTAACAAAAACAATTTACGAAAATGTATATTTTGTCTTTTTTAAAAATATATAGTTCATTTATTTAAACGGAATAATATTGCTTGGACGAAATTAATGTTAATTGTGTTATTAAATGTTGTGTTCTGAACTAAATTCTAAGTATTTCTGTCTATGGGCTTTATATAACTAAACAATAGAGTTATTTTTGGGAAAATATTATTAAAACAATTAACCGATAATTTATGTTCTTAAATATTGTGAACTGAAATAATTTCTAAATATTTTTGTCTATGGACTTTTTTAATTGAGTAATAAAGCTATTTTTTAAATATTATTAAACCAACAAAAGCATTAAAAAAATAGCAAATGAATTGCATGTAAAACGTCAATTAAAATAATCGTTAATTTTATTGATTTATGACTATATTTAAAATTGTAATTTTATTGATTTATGACTATACTCTTCTTCATTTGCAAGAAATTCTTAAAATTCATTTCTTTTATTTATTTTTTTTAGTTAAATGGCCATGTTTAATTAAATCATTGACTAAGTAACTCATTATTACCAAATCACTTGTTGTTTTTGTTGTGGTATCCCTCATGGAAGGGGGGAAGAGGGGTGCAGCTTCTGTTTTGATGGAGCACCCGTAGATAGAAGTCTGACTTCTGCTCCGTAACGCTCTTACAGCCATAAGAGACCGGGACCTACGGATTAAAGTGGATTCCGAACCACTATAAACATCCATGGCACCGCCAGGACTCGAACCCGAAACATGTGGCACCGAGCGCCAGCTACTCGGTCATTCAGGCCCACCAAATCACTTTATACATATATTTTTTATACATATTAAAAATATATATACATATAAAAATATTTTTTATATATTTTTATACATATAAAATATTTTTTTCTATTATAGCCAGACCTCGGTCATTCATGCCCACCAAATAACTTTATACATATATTTTTTATACATATTAAAAATATATATACATATAAAAATATTTTTTATATATTTTTATACATATAAAATATTTTTCTATTATCACTAAGTTAATACTGTATAGATGATTTTCAAATGTTCTGATGTAATAGAGGATGTATAGCTTTGAAGTATATTTCAAATTGCACGTTGCTTAGATATTCTTTTATCTATAAAATTCTTAATATTTTCTGCAATCTTTTTTTTTTTTTTTTATTAAAAGACCACCTCTAAGTAATTCGTTGACTAATTAACTCTTTGTTGCCGAATCAATGTATAAAATATTTTTCTATTATTGCTAAGTTAATGCTGGACTTGATGATTTTTAAATGTTGTGATGTAGTTGTATGCCTAATTAGAACAGTATTTTTTGAAAAGAATGGACGTGCTTTTCTTACTGAGAATGAAATATCACTCTACAAATTTAAATAAATCTAACATCAATATTAATTAATGTAACATACAATAAAATATCACTCTTACATCGCCTCTTTTAAGGCCTTATCAGAAGGGCTTAATTCATTCTCTTTAATTTGAAGAAAACTGCCGTTACCCTCCAAATAATTCATTTATTTTTGCGTGTACATCCAACTTTTATACTCCATATTGCAATTGTATGTAACATTATATCGCCCGCGAAAACAAATGAGGAATATGGTTCGTAGATACGCAATTTTTTCCCGCACAAACAAATTCTGCGGAAAATATCTCATATATCGTTAACTTGTTTTCAGAACAGAAAGGAAAATTTACTACAAGTAACGAAATAAATTCATCTGAATTTCTGTGAATAGGTACCAGTTTTAATGTTGAACCAGAAATCACTTGTGTCAATCACTAAACATTTATCTGCAGATATCACATCCAGACATCCAATCCTGTGTTCTCAAGGGGATTCAGAATAGCAATCACGCTAATCGCGATAGTTTGCAATTACGTTGAAGAGTTTTGCATCAAATTTTGATGATTTTAAATGCATCAATTTTAATTTTAAAGATAATTGCTCTTCTGACACATCGCCAGCACCTATCCCGGAAGTATTTCAATTGTATATTCATTAAAACTGTGAACGTTTGTTATTCATTTATGCATCCGGAACTTGATAGTTTCACCATACTTAGTGCCAGAAATACACTGAAGTGACAAAAGTCATGGGATACCTCTTAATATCGTGTCGGCCCTCCTTTCGCCCGGCGAAGTGCAGCAACTCGACGTGGCATGGACTCAACAAGTCGTTGGAAGTCTTCTGCAGGAATATTGAGCCATGCTGTCTCGATAGACGTCCATAATTGTGAAAGCGTTGACGGTGCAGGATTTTGGGCACGAACAGACCTCTCGATGATGTCCCATAAATGCTCGATGGGATTCATGTCCGGCGATCTAGGTGGCCAGATCATTCGTTTGAATTGTCCAGAATGTTCTTCAAACCAATCGCGAACAGTTGTGGCCCGCTGACATGGCGCATTGTCATCCATAAAAATCCCATCGTTGTTTGGGTACATGAAGTCCATGAATGGCTGCAAGTGATCTCCAAGTAGCTGAACATAAGCATTTCCAGTCAATGTTCGGTCCAGTCGCACCAGAGGACCAAGTCCATGCCATGAAAAAACAGCCCACACCATCACGGAGCCACCACCAGCTTGAACAGTGCCTTGCTGACAGTTTGGGTCCATGGCTTCGTGGGGTCTGCGCCACACTCGAACCCTACCATCAGCTCTTACCAACTGAAATCGGGACTCATCGGACCAGGCCACGGTTTTCCATTCATCTAGGGACCAACCGATATGCTCACGTGCCCACGAGAGTCGCTGCAAGCGATGTCGTTCTGTCAGTAAAGGCACTCGAGTCGGTCTTATGCTGGAATAGCCCAAGAAAGCCAAATTTCTCCGCACAGTTCTAACAGACAATTCCCTTGTACGTCCCACATTGATTTCTGCGGTTATTTGACGCAGTGTTGCTTGTCTGTTAGAATTTACGACTCTTTGCAGACGTCGTCGGTCTCTGTCGTTAAGTGCAGGCGGTCGACCACTGCGCTGTCCATGGTGGGATGTTATGCCTGAAATTTCATACTCTCGGCACACTCTTGACACAGTGGATCTGGGAATGTTGAATTCCCTAACGATTTCCGAAATGGCATGACCCATGTGTCTAGCTCCAACTAACATTCCGCGTTCAAAGTCTGTTAATTCCTGTCGTGCGGTCATCCTCACGTCAAAACATCTTCACATGAATAACTTGAACAGAAATGAAAGCTCTGCGAAAGCACTGCGCATTTATACCTGTTCTACGCGATGCTACTGCCATCTGAAAATTTGCATATTGCTATCCCATGACTTTTGTCACTTCAGTGTAGATTGTAATTCAAAATGCATATACATAATTTCCTTTTATTGTGAAAACTACATAAACTTCTTATTTCCATGCCAACTGTTTTAATTGGCCAATTTCGATTTTGATGGGAAAATCACTTATATGAATCTAATGATAATAATAGTGATAGTGATAGTAATTTACAATGATCATTGCTACTACTAAACATCATCACATGACTATGCCTTGAGCTGATTGATTGATTGTTGGAGTTTTAAAGACCCAGATTACGCCATACTGAGCCAAGAATTGAGATTCTTTTTTTACAGCTTGAGAATAGTGTTGGTAAAGGTAATGCTTTATACAGTCAATATAGGGACATTTCTTTCTACAGATTTATAACAGCTTCCGCAGTATAGATACAAAGTTTACTATTTTGTATCACTTGTCTTGTCGAAGTACCCTTGACTCAAAGAACAAATGCGCTGTTAACCTATTGCTGTTTGGGAAAACATGCTATTAACCATCCAAATGAATGAACAATACCAAGACCCAGCATTCCATGAGGTTTATAATTTCATTTAGATTGAAACTTTTCTTACCCTACAAAGCCATACAAAGAACACTGCCCCTACAAAGAATCTTTTCGCTTATATTTTCTCTATAACATTTGCTTCCATTTATAGAAATAAACTATAAATACAAAAAACGAAATGCTTTATATGATAACAGTGAAAACATGTCTTATCATATATAGTTAAATAAGGATTTACATTATTTTCATCTAGCAATTTTTTACACTCACGAGAAAACAGAATTTTACTGCGGTATTCAAAAATTTAAGTTTGTTACAAAATATCCAAACTTTTAAAAATAATTACACGAAACTATAGCTGAATTGAGTTTATTTATTTTTAACCAAAACAAACTCAACGAAAACTATTAAAACTATAACAAAATTCAAAACATGTCTTGCAATCAATCGTCCTTTTGTTAAACACCCACCTAAATTTTCTTTACAAGATTCAAAAACAAATAAAATAACCAAAAAGGGAAATTTAAGGAACAAATAAATAAATATATTATGTACTGAACCATCCATTCTCATAGATAACTGTAATGTAACATAAATATTGATTAAAAAGAAAGGGATATTAGCATATTTGATTAAAATAGGATGTTCAGTCCTTTTTATTCTCGAGTTATTTTTCAAAAAAGATATTCTGTTATGGCTTAGAATCTTTTTTTAAAGAATGTGACAGCTTTTTAAACTTTCATGAGTTTAACTATTTCGCTAAAATGTTTTAGATCGTTTTGACATTAAATATAAATATTTCAACACATAGTAAAAGTTGTCATTTTGTATTTTTTGTCTTAAAGCTTACATTTAAAATGCTACATATAAGGGAGAGTTTATCAAAATGTAAAATTGAGAAAGTTTTCAAAAAAATTTATTTTAAAAAAACCTTTGTGATTTTACATTTGAAAATTGTAATCTGTATTTTAGTTTTTACGCATGTCAAAAAGGATTTTTAAAAAACATACCATCAAAAAAAAATCTTTTAAACGCTACATTTAAAAAGAAACATATTTGGGAGAATTTAATAAAAAATAAAATTCAGAAATGTTAGTTTTCAATTTTTTTAAAGCAGTTATGATCTTATATTGGTAGTTTTTATTTTAATTTCTCCATATGTCAAAAAGATTTTTAAAAACGCACATTATCGCATGCAATAAAGGAAAGTACTTTTTGAGTTACAAATATATTTTTCAAAATAAAACGAAAATGTAAATGCTTTTATTATATGTTAAGTAATAAATTATACCAAAATTTTTTCAGGTGAAATACAACTACTTATTTACATCCAGTTTGGGAATAGACGAAACTTGACGACTATATTCTAATGGAAAACAGTTTTTTAGAACTTTATTATCTGGTATCGCCTTAATTTAAAACAAACAACTTCAGGAACGGAAACTGATAGAATTCACACTTTACAAATTTTACTTTAGGGCTTAAGATTTAACATGGCATACACAGTAGACACAAAAACTTTGATTGACTGTTGTCCAGTTTGAAATCAAATCTTCATCAAGTCAAAATCTCGATAAGCTAATTGCTAAGCTAAGACTCTTAGTTAAACCATTTTGTACTAATAACGGTCTAGAACTATGCTTAATCTCTATTCGGTGTATTCTTATATAGTCCATTCGGTGATCCAGTAGTTATGCTAACGACTAACGTGCAAAAAAAAACACAAGTTCGAAATCTCTGATTACAATCACTTTTTCAGAAGAAGAAAGAATCAATGGAGACGAGTCTTTGGTTATAAGCATATCTCATTGACAATCAGACTTTTGGGGTTCTCTCTTAAGCTACAATCAAATGGGAGACAATTACTCTGAACTCAAACTCGCTTTCTCATATATATATACAAACAATGAGAGCAATTTTATCTATAAATATATATATATATATACCTATATATATAATGGTGTGTAACGCAGGAATCATGTGTGTAACGCATGAAGATTATCATTTGTAGTCCAGATGCTCGTCCGGTACAGGTGTCATGTGACGTTATTTTAATTAAATATATATTATTCGTGTTCACTAGAAATCTATCAATGATCACTAATCTATAGATGCGTAGTATAGCCATTTGTTAAAATAAAAATTACTAATCAAATATGCTACATTTTGATATAGTTTACAATATAAATAAGATATGAATGATATATATTCAACAAAATTTCTTTTAAAACATTCCATATTCTTTCTATATAAAAAAAATAAAGAAATTCCAATGTATATGTAAAATATATAATGCCCTCCTTTCACAAATGACTCTACAGAAGTCTACACAAAACTATATTTAACCATTATATATTGTAAAGCAAGGCAACAAAGCGACGAGTCCCATACAAATAAATCAATGAGAACATAACCAAACGGGTTGTTGGAAGTATACATCCGTCACGTGACTAGCATGATGACTTCAAACGTGCAATTCCTATGCGTTTTCTATTTTATTACTACTCTATGGAATGGAGGTAGGAGGAAAACATTTGAAAGATGTCATTTTTAGAATTTTAAAAAATATTGGAATTGGATTGTGTTATTTCAATTAAAGATCCTTTAGATTTTTTTTTACTCACTCCCACCTGTATATTTGTACGGTATTATTGCACAAAGATTCTCTGAAAAAAGATTCTCTAAACTTCATATAAAAATGCACTATTAACACAGATGATAAACTGCACATAAAACACAAAGAAATCTGAAAGATCTACGACTACAAACTTCGACTCTCTCTCAAAAATCTCTTTCTTTCCCTTATTTCATGTTCTCTTGGTGACATTTCTCTCTTCATTTTTTATTTTCATTCACACACATGAAAAAAGAAATCTTTCCGTTTTGTCCCAGAAGATTTGCCGGGAATTTTGCATCCAGAAAGTAGCTGCTTTCCCTTTTTTTTTCTATTCCTTTTTTTCCTGACATTCGTGAGCATGACAAATGATCTACAAGGTAACACCAGACCTCCATCAAGATATGTTTTTTTTTCTCCTTCACAAATCCCAGTCTTAAAAAGTACAGCCATTTTATTTGGTTTTTGTGTGTCGATAACTTTCATATCGACAACTTTCGCAGAAGATTTTTCTCGCCATTTGCCCATTTTTTTTATTTGGTTTGCGTTGCATCGCATTAGTTTTTAGTTCCTATAATGCATTACGACTTATTTTGTAGAGCAAGTAGCTTGAAATCCGGAATAAGAAAACACAAAGAATGTTCTTGTCAAGAATAAAACTAAAGTTTGATAAACCGGAAATGGAAGGAAGAAATTGAATTTTTTAGGAAGAAACAGATTTTAATAATGTAGAAAAAATATAGACAAATTAGTGATTTTCGTTTTATATGTGTAACTGTTATAAAAATAATTTAAAATATAACAGCTTAACGAAAACAGTTTGCATTTTGCCTTTTTAAAAATATGTACTTCATTTTTTTAAACAGAATAAAATATCTTAAATTAAATTAATGCTTATGCTTGTTCCTAAATGTTGTGCTTTAAACTAAATTCTAAATATTTTTGTCTATGGAGTTTATTTTTTAACTTAACAATAAAGCTATTTTTTGAAAAATTTATTAAATCAACAAAAGTATTCAAAAATGTCTAGACGTTTTTCAAGAAATGTAAATTAAATTATTTCTAAGTAGACAAATAAGGTATTTAGTTCAGATATCGATTTAATAGTCCAAAATTAAAATTATCGAACCTCGAAGTCTAGACTTAAGCATTGAAAAATGCCAGTTTGCGTGCTTTGATGATTAAAAAACATCCTTAAAAACAACTATTAGTTAACAATCAGTTAGCAAGCAACAATTGTTTAAAACAACTAATAGATAAAACAATTGGTTAAAAATATCTATTAGTTAAATCAGCAAGTAATTAAAAACAACTATGAGTAAAAAACAACAATTTATTAGTTAATTATTAATTATTAGTTACGACTATTAAGTTATGTTAATATTAGTTAGGTTAATTATTAGTTACTACTTATATTAGTTATGCATTAAAAACAGCAAGTTATATTTGTATTAAAACCCCCAATTAGTTTGAAACGCAATAAAAACAGCTATTAGTTATCCACTGAAAGAGTAATTAATTATAAGTTGTTTTTAAAGCACGGGTTGTGTATTAATTGTAATTTTCAGATAACATTCTCTCTTTAGATATTATTATATTCCACATATATTTAATATTAGATATTTTTATTAGACTATGTTATTTTCAGATAACTTTACTCTTCTTTATCTTTTAATTTTTTTTTTTTTTATCATTAAAGAACTTTTAAAAATTAAAACCTTTCTCATTTTTCTACCAAACTATAATACTTTCATTTTAATGCTCAAGCTTTATAATTATTATTTTCTTATATAACAAATATGGACAGCCTCTTTTAAATTATTTATAGACATAAAAAGATAAAAATCGATAAACTTGCTCAAATAATAGAAATTGTAGATAATAATAATAGATTTTGTATCTGTGAGATACACTAAAATCATTTAACATTGAAAATATTTCTAATGACTGAAAAGTATTTGAAAAAACTTTTTTATGTTATTTTTCACTTTTATGAACTTAAAAATTATTTAAATTGTTTTTTTAATTCTTTTTTCTCTTCTTATTCGTTTCTAATCTAATACGCAAATCATCCTCCAAAATAAACAAACCCTCCACTTATTAACCACTAAAAGTTTTAAAACATATTTTTTAAATGTTTATTTTTCCATTTATTTTCATTCACTTCCACTAATTTTCTTTTTTTTTTAATTTTTATTTACTTGAAAAATATTTATTTAAAAAGATTATTCAAAAACTTGAAGCATTTCAAACATATTAATGATTATTAAATCCAAGTGCTTTACAGCGAATTTATTCTTGTTATACTATAAAGCAACAACCTCCTTTAAATTTTAAACTCATTCAATCTAATTAAAAGATCTTACAACCATTATGGGAATATATCTTCGTTAATCTAATAAGCAAATCATCCTCCAAAATCAACAAACGCTCCACTTATTAACCATTAAAAATTATACATATTTTTTTTAATGTTTACTTTTTCCTTAATAAAAATCTTTCTTCAAATTTTCATTCACTTCCACTATTTTTTTTCATTTTTATTTATTTGAAACATATTTATTTAAAATGTTATTCAAAAACTTGAAGCATTTCAAACATATTAATGATTATTAAATCCAAGAGCTTTAAAGCGAATTTATCCGTGTTATACTATAAAGCAACAACCTCCTTTAAATTTTGAACTCATTCAATCTAATTAAAAGATCTTACAACCATTATGGAAATGTATCTTCTTTAAAAAAAAACGATATAAAGTATCTATCAACCCATCTATAAAAGTGATATTTACAAGTGCACTAAATAACATTCCCTGGTTCATTAATGAACTGTTTCACTATTTTTTATTCCTCCTTTCATCGTGTTCCGAAAATCAGTTGAGTCGAGTTGAGTTGATGCAGCAAAATAATTGTCGAACGGACATCTTTTTTTTCAGCCTTTGATCAATGTGAATTTAATTACATTTCGCCTCGGGTATTAGATAAGGAAAGAGCCTCAGATTTTTTTTTCGATAAAAAAGAATCTCTTATTTTTTTAAATTTTTTTTATTTATGTGTGTTTTTCTTGAGTCTTTTCTCCAAGAAATGCACAGATTCGTCTTCTAATAGAGGATCTTCTTACTAGGAAGAAGACGACTTTAGAAAATCGTTCTGCTCATTATCATTAAATTCAGGTTATCTTTCAGCAGAAGCCCCCTTATCTCTTGAGTTAGTTAAACTTTTTTGGCGGACAGATAAAAAAAAATTTGGAAGAATTAAGAAAGATGTACAAAATAAAGAATGGATGCTGTTTTGTGTTGCTGCTGTTACGTTTTGTTCGATTTCAGAAAGATTTGTCCTTTTCGATATGTTGATTCGAGATAAAACGGAAAGATTCAGCTTGCTAGTTTAACAATATTTAAAAAAAAAATTACTGGATATTCATTCTAAAAAAATAATTGATTCTAATAAGGAAGAGGCATTTTTCATGAGGATTTGTGTTTTAAGAATAATAGCCCTAGTTTTTATTTACGCATTAAAAACAAATAATAAATAAAAACAACTCTTGATTAAATCAGCAAGTTAAAAACAACTATTTATTAAATCAGCAATTAGTTAAAAATAATTATTAGTTAAATCAACGTTAAAAGCAACTATTAGTTAAAACAACAATTAAAGAATTGCTTAAAACTATTTACTATGCATCAAAAACAACAATCAGTTAGGCATGAATTAAAGCAACAAGTAGTTAAAACAAGTATTAGTTATCCAAAGAACGAGTGATCAGTTATAAAACGTTTTGTAGGAACAGCTCAGACGATGTATTAAATGTAACTTTCAGATAAATAAATTCTTTTTCTGTCATTACTGTTTTTTCATAAAAGAACTTTAAAAAATTAAAGTCTTTTTCTTGTATTATATCACATTTTTACACAAAACGACAATACTTTCTTTTTAATACTTACGCTTTATAAATATTATTGTCTTATATAACAAATATGGACCGCCTCTTTTAAAGTATATTATAGGTATAAAAAGTATCTATGATATACATTAAAGACATTCAACAGTGAAAATATTTCTAATAGCAAATGATTATTTGTAAAAAATAATGATTTAAAGATATTTTTCACTGTTATGAATTTACAAATTTTTTTTTTAATTGATTTTCTTGCTATCCTTTTTTTTTTTAATTTTTATTTCATTTCTAATCTAATCATGCAAATCAATCTTCAAAATCAACAAACCCTCCACATATTAACCATTCAAAATTCCATAACATTTTTTTAAATGTTTACCTTTGCCTATATAGAAAATCTCTCAAAATTTTCATTCACGTATAATATTTTTTTATTATTATTTTTATTTATTAGAAAAATATTTATTAAAAAAAGATTATTCAAAAACTTGAAGCATTTCAAACATATTCATGGTTATTAAATCCAAGTGCTTTACAGCGACTTTATCCGTGTTATACTATAAAGCCACAACCTCCTTTACATTTTGAACTCATTCAATCTAATTAAAAGATCTCCCAACCATTATAGAATACCTTAAGTAAAAATATATCTTCTTTAAACAGAAAACGATATAAAGTATCTATCTATAAAAGTGATATTTGCAAGTGCACTAAATAACATTCCCTGGTTCATTAATGAACTGTTTCACTATTTTTTATTTCTCCTTTTATCGTGTTCCGAAAATCAGTTCAGTTGAGTTGAGTTGATGCAGCAAAATAATTGTCGAACGGGCATCTTTTTTTCAGCCTTTGATCAATGGGAATTTAATTACATTTCGCCTCGGGTATTACATAAGGAAAGAGCCTCAGATTTTTTTTTTCGATAAAAAAGAATCTTCTTTTTTTTTTTTCTAATTTATGTGTGTTTTTCTTGAGTCTTTTCTGCAAGAAATGCACAGATCAGTCTTCTAATAGAGGATCTTCTTACTAGGAAGAAGACGACTTTAGAAAATCGTTCTGCTCATTATCATTAAATTCAGGTTATCTTTCAGCAGAAGCCCCCCTTATCTCTCCTTGAGTTAGTTAAACTTTTTTGGCGGGCAGGTAAAAAAAAAATGTGGAAGAATTAAGAAAGATGTACAAAATAAAGAATGGATGCTGTTTTGTGTTCTCTTCTGTTGCGTTTTTATTTCTCCTTTATGCTGAAATAATAGAAATTTTTGTACCTGTGAGACACAATACAGACATCAACATTGAAAATTATTTCTAATAATGGATGATTATTATTATTCTAAGTTTAAAAAATTCTTTAAAGATATTTTTCACTTTTATGAATTTACGAATATTGTTAAATTACTTTTTTTATAGTATTTTTCTCTTTTTATTTATTTATAATCTAATAATCAAATCATCCTCCAAAATCAACAAACGCTCCACTTATTAACCATTAAAAATTTTACATATTTTTTAAGTGTTTACTTTTTCCTTAATAAAAATTTCTTTTCAAATTTTCATTCACTTCCACTATTTTATTTAATTTTTATTTATTTAAAAAATAATTCCAATAAAGCATTATTTAAACACTTGAAGCATTTCAAACATATTAACTGTTATTAAATCCAAGTGCTTTACAGCGAATTTATTCTTGTTATACTATAAAGCAACAACCTCCTTTAAATTTTAAACTCATTCAATCTAATTAAAAGATCTTACAACCATTATGGAAATGTATCTTCTTTAAAAAAAATGATATAAAGTATGTATCTATCAACCCATCTACAAGTGCACTAAATAACATTCCCTGGTTCATTAATGAACTTTTTCTCTATTTTTTATTCCTCCTTTCATCGTGTTCCGAAAATCAGTTGAGTCGAGTTGAGTTGATGCAGCAAAATAATTGTCGAACGGACATCTTTTTTTCCAGCCTTTGATCAATGTGAATTTAATTACATTTCGCCTCGGGTATTAGATAAGGAAAGAGCCTCAGATTTTTTTTTTCGATAAAAAAGAATCTCTTCTCTTTTTTTTTTTTTTATTTATGTGTGTTTTTCTTGAGTCTTTTCTGCAAGAAATGCACAGATCCGTCTTCTAATAGAGGATCTTCTTACTAGGAAGAAGACGACTTTAGAAAATCGTTCTGCTCATTATCATTAAATTCAGGTTATCTTTCAGCAGAAGTCCCCCTATCTCTTCTTGAGTTAGTTAAACTTTTTTGGCGGACAGATAAAAAAAAATTTGGAAGAAATAAGAAAGATGTACAAAATAAAGAATGGATGCTGTTTTGTGTTGCTGCTGTTACGTTTTGTTCGATTTCAGAAAGATTTGTCCTTTTCGATATGTTGATTCGAGATAAAACGGAAAGATTCAGCTTGCTAGTTTAACATTATTTAAAAAAAAATTACTGGATATTCATTCTAAAAAAATAATTGATTCAAATAAGGAAGAGGCATTTTTCATGAAGATTTGTGTTTTAAGAATATAGTTTTTATACCTAGTTTTTGCTTACGCATTAAAAACAAATAATAAATAAAAACAACTCTTGATTAAATCAGCAAGTTAAAACAACTATTTATTAAATCCGCAATTAGTTTAAAATAATTATTAGTTAAATCAACGTTAAAAGCAGCTATTAGTTAAAACAACAATTAAAGAATTGCTTAAAACTATTTACTATGCATCAAAAACAACAATCTGTTAGGCAAGTAGTTAAACCAATTATTAGTTATCCAAAGAACGAGTGATCAGTTATAAGATGTTTTGTAGAAATAGCTCAGACGATGTATTAAATTGTAATTTTCAGATAAATAAATTCTTTTTCTGTCATTACTGTTTTTTCATAAAAGAACTTTAAATAATTAAAGTCTTTTTTTGTATTATATCACATTTCTACGCAAAACTACAATACTTTCTTTTTAATACTTACGCTTTATAAATATTTTTGTCTTATATAACAAATATGGACCACCTCTTTTAAAGTATATTATAGGTATAAAAAGTATCTGTGAGAAACATTAAAGATATTCAACAGTGAAAATTTTTTCTAATAGCAAATGAGCATTTGTAAAAAATAATAATTTAAAGATATTTTTCACTGTTATGAATTTACAAATTTTTTTTTAATTGATTTTCTTGCTATCCTTTTTTTTTTTTTTTTTTTTATTTCATTTCTAATCTAATCATGCAAATCACCCTTCAAAATCGACAAACCCTCCACATATTAACCATTCAAAATTCCATAACATTTTTTTTAAATGTTTACTTTTACCTTTATCAAAAATCTCTCAAAATTTTCATTCACGTATAATATTTTTTTATTATTATTTTTATTTATTAGAAAAATATTTATTAAAAAAAGATTATTCAAAAACTTGAAGCATTTCAAACATATTAATGGTTATTAAATCCAAGTGCTTTACAGCGAATTTATCCGTGTTATACTATAAAGCAACAATCTCCTTTACATTTTGAACTCATTCAATCTAATTAAAAGATCTCCCAACCATTATAGAATACCTTAAGTAAAAATATATCTTCTTTAAAAAGAAAACGATATAAAGTATCTATCTATAAAAGTGATATTTGCAAGTGCACTAAATAACATTCCCTGGTTCATTAATGAACTGTTTCACTATTTTTTATTCCTCCTTTCATCGTGTTCCGAAAATCAGTTGAGTCGAGTTGAGTTGATGCAGCAAAATAATTGTCGAACGGACATCTTTTTTTTCAGCCTTTGATCAATGTGAATTTAATTATATTTCGCCTCGGGTATTAGATAAGGAAAGAGCTTCAGATTTTTTTTGATCAAAAAGAATCTTTTTTTTTATTTTTATTTATGTGTGTTTTTCTTGGGTTTTTCCTCCAAGAAATGCACAGATCCGTCTTCTAATAGAGGATTTTTTTACTAGGAAGAAGACGACTTTAGAAAATCGTTCTGCTCATTATCATTAAATTCAGGTTATCTTTCAGCAGAAGCCCCCCTTATCTCTCCTTGAGTTAGTTAAACTTTTTTGGCGGGCAGGTAAAAAAAATTTGGAAGAATTAAGAAAGATGTGCAAAATAAAGAATGGATGCTGTTTTGTGTTCTCTTCTGTTGCGTTTTATTCGATTTGTGAAAGATTTGTCCTTTTCGATATGTTGATTCGAGATAAAACGGAAAGATTTAGTTTGGTATTTTTTAATATTATTTTTATAAATAAAAATACTGGATATTCATTTTTAAAAAATAAGTAATTTTAATAAGCAAGAGTCATTTTTTAAATCAGGATTTTGTGTTTTACGAATAATAGCCCTAATTATTATTTACATATTAAAAACAACTAGTATTTAAAATAACAATAGATTAAAAAAACCATTAGTTAAATCAGTGATTAGTTAAAAACAACCATTAGCTAAAAACAACTATTACTTAAATCAATAATTAAAATATTAGTTGCGTCTATTAATTATGCATTAGAAACAACAATTATTTAAAATAATCTAAAATTGAAAAACTACAATAGATTAAAAAACAGCGATTAGTTAAATCAGCATTTAGTTAAAAACAAATAATACTTAAAATCAACAGTAAGTTAAAAACAACTTTTAGTTAAAGCAATAGTTAATTAATATTAGTTACTACTATCAGTTATGCATTAAAAACAAATATTAGCTAACAATTAGTTTAAAACAACTATTAGTTAAAAACAACAATAGGTTATTAGTTAAATCAGCAATTAGTTAAAAATAATAATAAGTTTAAAACCTCTATTAGTTTAAACAATAATTAGTTGATTATTAGTTACGACTATTCTTTATGCATTATAAGCAACAATTAGTTAGACATGTATTAAAAACAACAATTAGTTAAAAAATAATAATAATTACTCAACGAACTATCCATCAGTTATAATTTGTTTTTATGTCACAGCTGATACTCTGTGTTCATTATTCTTATTTCATTAAAGAACTTATAAAAATTTAATTTCTATAATTTCCTTGTATTATATCACATTTTTCAGCAAAACTACAATGCATTCTTTATAACACTCACGCTTTATAATTGTTATTTTCCTATATAACAAACATGGACCACCTCTTTTAAATTAATTTATACGCATAAAAATAAAAAGGAAAAACCAATAAAAATACTGAAATAATAGAAATTTTTGTACCTGTGAGACACAATACAGACATCAACATTGAAAATTATTTCTAATAATGGATGATTATTATTATTCTAAGTTTAAAAAATTCTTTAAAGATATTTTTTACTTTTATGAATTTACGAATATTGTTAAATTACTTTTTTTATAGTATTTTTCTCTTTTTATTCATTTATAATCTAATAATCAAATCATCCTCCAAAATCAACAAACGCTCCACTTATTAACCATTAAAAATTTTACATATTTTTTAAATGCTTAATTTTTCTTTAATAAAAATTTCTTTTCAAATTTTCATTCACTTTCACTATTTTATTTAATTTTTATTTATTTAAAAAATAATTCCAATAAAGCATTATTTAAACACTTGAAGCATTTCAAACATATTAACGGTTATTAAATCCAAGTGCTTTACAGCGAATTTATTCTTGTTATACTATAAAGCAACAACCTCCTTTAAATTTTGAACTCATTCAATCTAATTAAAAGATCTTACAACCATTATGGAAATGTATCTTCTTTAAAAAAAACGATATAAAGTATGTATCTATCAACCCATCTACAAGTGCACTAAATAACATTCCCTGGTTCATTAATGAACTGTTTCACTATTTTTTATTCCTCCTTTTATCGTGTTCCGAAAATCAGTTGAGTTGAGTTGAGTTGATGCAGCAAAATAATTGTCGAACGGGCATCTTTTTTTCAGCCTTTGATCAATGTGAATTTAATTACATTTCGCCTCAGGTATTAGATAAGGAAAGAGCCTCAGATTTTTTTCGATCGAAAAGAATCTCTTCTTTTTTTTTTATGTGCTTTTCTTGAGTCTTTTCTCCAAGAAATGCACAGATCCGTCTTCTAATAGAGGATCTTCTTACTAAGAAGAAGACGACTTTAGAAAATCGTTCCGCTCATTATCATTAAATTCAGGTTATCTTTCAGCAGAAGCCCCCCTTATCTCTCCTTGAGTTAGTTAAACTTTTTTGGCGGACAGATAAAAAAAAAATTTGGAAGAATTAAGAAAGATGTACAAAATAAAGAATGGATGCTGTTTTGTGTTGCTGCTGTTACGTTTTGTTCGATTTCAGAAAGATTTGTCCTTTTCGATATGTTGATTCAAGATAAAACGGAAAGTTTTTGTTTGCTAGTTTAACATTATTTTAATAAATAAAAATACTAGCTATTCATTTTAAAAAAATAAGTAATTTTAATAAGGAAGAGTTCTGTTTTGCATCAGGATTTTGTGTTTGACGAATAGTAGCCTTAATTATTATTTACGCATTAAAAACAAC
Organism: Caerostris darwini; assembly: GCA_021605075.1. Classification (NCBI taxonomy): domain Eukaryota; kingdom Metazoa; phylum Arthropoda; class Arachnida; order Araneae; family Araneidae; genus Caerostris; species Caerostris darwini. The sequence goes on along the minus strand of BPLQ01011225.1, from coordinate 166,913 downwards.
TAGTAATTATAAACAATAGTTTAAAAACTACTATTTTTTAAATCAGCAATTAGTTAAAAACAACCATAATTTAAAACCAGCAATTATTTAAACGCATTTAATAGTTAAATATAACAATAGATTAAAAACAGATGTTAGTTAAATTAGCAAATAATTAAAATATGTTAAAAACAGCTATTAGTTAAAATTTAATTATTAGTTACAACTATTAATTATGCATTAACATCCGTTAGTTAAAAGTATCTAATAGTTAAAAATAACAATTCATTAAATATAGCTATCAGTTAAATCAGCAATCATTTAGCTATCAGCTGTAATTATTACTTATAACAACATGTTAAAAACAACTATAGAATTCCAAACGATTTTATTATCTAAAATAATTCATTTTTTTAAAAATAAAATTGTCTTTGCTTTCACCAGACGATCTTTTAAAATAATTTTAAATCATTTAATTATACCTAAATATAATTTAAGAATTTGAATTGCTGGAAAAAATGGCATCAGACAGTTTTGCTTAAAAATATAATAAAAATAAATTTAATCTGCTGGCCCAATATACAGGTTGTCATAAAATTTAGAATTATACGTAAGATTAAAAAGCATAACAGAAACCTTAAAAAATAAAAAATAAATAAAAATTCCAAACGATTTTCTTTTTTGGCAAAATCTCATTTTCGCTTTGAAATAAAATTGTCTTTGCTTTCACCAGACGATCTTTTAAAACAACTTTAAATTATTTAATTTCAAATTAGAAGAATTGCTGAAAAAAATGGCATCAATGAGCTTTGCTTAAAAATTTAATACAATTAAATATGTTCTGCTGATAATACGAAAAACAAATATGATATGATCCGATATGCAGGTTATCCATGAAATTTAGAATTTAATGTAAGAACAAAACGCATAACAACAATCTTAAAAAATACAAAACTAAATTTATCTTAAAAAATCTCATTTTCACTTTGAAGTAAAATTATCTTTGATATTTTTTAGAACAGTTTTTCATTATTTAATTATATAATTATTAGCTCATGAAAGAAATTTAAAAAATTAACCAATAGCTCTTGAAAGAAATTTAAAAAAAAATTGTCCAATAAAAATAACTGAAAGTAGTCCTGGACACGAAAAATCTCGCATCTCAAAACAAGACCCACAATTTTGTGAGTAATAATTTTCTAAATATCATCAAATATTATGCAAATATTAAAAATGAATTTAGAAATACAAAATTAAGGTACAATAAATTATTACGCATTACTAAATTAAATTACAATAATTAAATACAAAATTAACAAGGAGCTGAAGAAATACAAAATTAACAAGGAGCTGAAGAAATACAAAATTAGTGTCTATTATGTAAACGCATATATATATGTATCTGTAATCAATATCGCCGTTATTAAAATCCATATGTCGTAAAATATATATATATATACATATATATATATATAATATGCCGACGTATAATATATATTATATGTCGTAATATATATATATGGCGGTTCAAAGTTTTGTATTCTTATCATTTAAATATAATTTTTTAATGTAATATGCTTATATTATACATGAACTTTTTTAAAGGATTTTGTCGATTTCAAATATTTGTAAATAATTTTATTACGTAAGTTCATAAGCTCTTTATTATTGTTTATATGCTGTTCATTATAAAGTAATTTATAATTTAAAATGACCTCATTTTGAGAATAATTGCAAAAAGAATGCTGTAGTAAAAAATATCTCTTTCTGCCATATTTATCATTAACGCCGAAAATAGTTAATGAAAAAGAGAACGCGATTAATTAATAATTTTTGTTAAGAAAAAAAAATTGCAACTTTTTTACTATACAGCTGCAGAGCCATAGTTTTTAAACCGTTAATTACACCTAAACATTATTTACAAATTTGAATTGCTGATACAAATGGCATCAGGCAGTTTTGCTTAAAAAGAAAAAAAATAATAATAAATGAAATCTCTTGGATCGATATACAGGTTACTTGTAAAATTTAGAATTCAATGTCAGAACAAAACGCATAACAACAATCTTAAAAATAAAATTTAAAATAAAACTATAAAATTCCAAACGATTTCCTTTTCTTGAAAAACTCATTTTCACTGTAAAATAAAATTGTCTTTGATTTCACCAAACGATCTTTTAGAACATCTTAAAATTATTTAATTATCAGCACGTGAAAGAAATAAAAAAAATAACCAATAACCCATTAAAAAAATTAACCAATAACTCATGGAAGAAATTTAAAAAAATTAAACATTACGAATATTTGAAAAGGGAAAGTAAAGCAGAACTACTCAAAACAATACCCATAATTTTGTAAGCACTAACTTTCTAAAGAACGTCAAATATTGTAAAAAAATGTTTAATATGTTATATGTTTGTTGTTGTTGTTTCTTATCCCAAGCCCACGAGCCCATATGGACTCATGATTGAAGGGGAAGGAAGCAGCTTCTGTTGTGATGGAGCACCCCGTAGGTAGAAGCCTGACTTTTGCTCCGTGACGCTCTTACAGTCATAGAAGACCGGGACCTACGGCTTAAAGTGGATTCCGAACCACTACAAACATCCATGGCACCGCCGGGATTCGAACCCGAAACCTGTTTCACCGAGTGCCAGAGCGCTAGACACTCGGCCATTCAGGTCCCAAATTTGCCAACGGCACGCAGTGTTCCCAGGTGGTCACCCACCCAAGTACTGACCGCGCCCAATGATGCTTAACTTCGGTGATCTAACGAGAACCGGTATATTCAGCATGGTGCGGCCGTTGGCTCGTCTGTTATATAATTGCATATATGTACATATATATATATATATATATGAAGTCATTATAGACAGCAGTTTTACATAATATATTAAAATTTTTAAAGGAACAGAAATTAAATGAGATTTCTATCTATAAAAATTAAGAATTAATAATGATTAAAAAAGGAAATAAATTTTTGTTTATGTGATTAATTTAATAAATCGTTTTTTGACATTTATTCAATACCTTCAAAAGCATATATTTTAACTTGATATAAAAAATAACCATATATTTCAAAATAGTTTTTTATATTTTAAAAATTTATATTCCCAGCTGTCATAAATAACTGCATTTGCAACACTTATACAAATCGTGAAATGTGGAACAAAAATAAATTCGAAAATGCAACTTCCTGAAATTCTACTCTTCATCTTCATCTGGCAACAGGATACAATTCCCTTCGAATTATTTCGCGTATTCTTTTGGCAACAATTCTTTCTTCGGCCATTTTTATTTCTATCGGAACGAGAATATCTTTCCATTCTGTCTCCGAAGAATTGCCAAAAATTTTGCATCTCCAAGTATTCTTTTTTTTTTTTTTTTTTTTTTTTGTTCTTTTTCTCCTTTCATTTTCTCCTTTTTTTATGTTCAGGAGCATGACGAATGGCAGACAGGATAACACTAGATCTTCGTCAAGGTTTCTTTTTCCGACCGAACGACTTAAAAATAAAACTATTTTGTTTGATTTTTGCGTCGATAACTTTGCTATTGATAACTCTGGCAACAGATTTTTCTTGTCTTTCGCCATTTTTTTTTCTTTTGGTGTGTTTCGTATTAGTTTTTCGTCCGTTTCTGATGCATTACAGTTTGATATGTAGAATGGCGTTGGAGAAGGCGGGAAAAAAGAATATGCTCTCCAGGAATAGAACTGGAATTTGATAGATAGGAAAAGGAAGGTGAAAACTTTTCTGTTTATTTTTTTTTCTTGGAATGCTCTTTTGGAAGAAAGGAGAAAAAGTGAACAACAGAGAAGAACTTTTGATTGAATCCTTTAACAATAAATTAATACGAATAGTTTTCGAATATGAATATTGTATTTTATGCTTAGATAGCTTTCAAAATCATAAGTTTTTGGTTATAATGTTTAATAAGTTTAAGATATAATAAGATAAGATATAATATGTTTTTAAGATATAATAATCTGAAATTTGATAGATAGGCAAAGGAAGTGAAAAATTTTCTATTTATTTTTTTTCTCGCAACTTTTTTTTTGCAAGAAAGGAGAAAAGGTGAACAACAGAAGAACTTTTGATGAATCTTATAACAATAAATTAATACCAACATTTTTTGAATATGCATATTGTATTTAATGCTTAGATACTCTGATACTCGGTGCCACAGGTTTCGGGTTCGAATACCGGCGGTGCCATGGATGTTTGTAGTGGTTCGGAATCCACTTTAAGCCGTAGGTCCCGGTCTCCTATGACTGTAAGAGCGTCACGGAGCAAAAGTCAGGCTTCTACCTACGGGTGCTCCATCCAACAGAAGCTGCTTCCTTCCCCTTCAATCATGAGCACGTATGGGCTCGTGGGCTTGGCCAGCCAAGTGGGATAAGAAACAACAACAACAATGCTTAGATGTCTCCTAAGATCATAACTAAGAGATATCATAATTTAATTCTTTTGCAAGAAAGGAGAAAAAGTGACCAACAGAAGAACTTATGTTGAATCTTATAACAATATAATAATGCGAATAGTTTTCGAATATGCATATTGTTTAGATATCTATTAAGTTCGTAATTTTTTGGTTATACTACTGTGCCCAAAAAGTCAAACCAGTTTTCAATTTAGATTTACCGGGCAAATAGTATTTAATTTTTTTTTTTCTTTTTTAGATAGTTGGCACCGTACGTCACATTTGTGTGAAATTTGACGTCAAAATATTCATTAGTGTTTGAATTGCGCTTGGTTTTGTGAGACGCTAAAACTTATTCCGGCGATTTTTGACAATTGGCCTCTTCAATCGACTCAAAACGGTGTCCCCGGAGTGGCCTTTTGAGTTTAGGAAATAGCCAGAAGTAGCACGATGCTAAATTAGGTGGTTGTGGTACATATGGGTGGTATAAAGATATGGGTTTCCATTTTGGCGAAAAAGTCACGAAGAATCAAAGCAGTGTGAACTGGCGCATTCAGTGTTTTCGGTACCAGTCGAGATTTGACGCGTTTCAGGACCAAAACATCTTTTAAAATGGAATTTTGAAATTCCAACATCATCAGCATCAGTCTCTAATTGTAAATCGACGGTTTACAAGCACCAAATTTTTATTTTTTCGGACGTGAGCTCCGTCGGTTGAGGTTGATGGTCGACCAGAGTTCTATTCGTCTTCAACGCTTTCTCTGCATTCTTTGAACTGTTTTTACCACTTCTAAACATTACTTTCCGATATTGGAATGCTCACCGAATGCCTTCTGCAACATTCTATACGTTTTCGCAAAAAAAAATTAATATAAATTCTTGCTCAATTAATTCAGACATTTCAAAAATATACCATATTAAATACCATATGCCCTGGAAATTTAAATTGAAAACTTGTCTTAATTTTTGGACACAGTAGTAAGATACAATATATAAAAGATACAATTTTAACAATACAATAAGATACAATTTTTATAAATAAAAAAATAAATACACTTTTATACATACAAGAACTGGATATTAATTTATAAATGAATACATATTAAATGCATAAAAAATTGATAATAATAACACAGCAAATACTTAAATAATTTTAAAATAAATGCATTTTTATACCTAAAAGTGCTGAATATTCATTTATAAATGAATATCCAATACCCTTATGTATAAAAATGTATTTATTTTTTATTTATTAATAATTATTTACTTTTTTCTATAACACCTGATAGTAGTTTTTCAAGTATTTTCTAGAAAAAAGATAAGGATAAAATAATCTGGAATTTGATAGATAGGAAAAGGAAAGTGAAAAATTTTCTATTTATTTTTTTCGCGACGCTCTTTTACAAGAAACGAGAAAAAGTGAACAACAGAAGAACTTTTAATGAATCTTATAACAATAAATTAATACAAATAGTTTTTGAATATGCATATTTCAGTTATTGGTCAGATATCTTTTAAGATCATAATTAAATTTTTTTGAATGTTATGATCTTTATTTTTATGCCTTAAATATAAAGAATCTGTTTGATACGTAAAATTTAATAGTTTTCATGCAAGATAAATAATTATAGCATTAAAAATGAAACACGCTTTTTTAAATTCTGCTATATCTTAAATATATTTCTGAAAATTATTATCATAATACAACGGACTATAAACGACTCCTTGTTTTTGTTATTAAAATTGATTCCTATATATCCAGTATAATCTTGCACAAAATTTATCTTATTGATTATAATCCATTTAATATTTCATTTTTTAATATTTATGTGTAGAGGTTTATGGAGTTTTCCTGGTATTTTCGTATACGATAACGCCAATGCAGACCCTCTCTGGAGATAATTACTATTTTCTGTCAGGAAATATTCTTAAATGTCAAGGCCCTTTTTTTATTAAAAACACATTCATTTACGAATGAATATCTATAGCTTGCTAGTTTAACATTATTTTTATAAATAAAAAATGGATATTTATTTTAAAAAAATATTTGATTTTAATAAGGAAGAGTCATATTTTGGAAAAGAAATTTGTGTTTTACGAGTAGCTTCCCATAATGTTGGGATACTATTCGTAATGATTAATAATGACAGGATACTATTCGTAATGATTAATAATGACAGGATACTATATTTTTATAAATAAAAAAATAAACACACTTTTATACATACAAGAACTGGATATTAATTTATAAATGAATACATATTAAATACATAAAAAATAGATAACAATAACACAGAAAATACTTAAATAATTTAAAAATAAATGCATTGATATACCTAAAAGTACTGAATATTCATTTATAAATGAATATCCAGTACCCTTATGTATAAAAATGTATTTATTTTTTATTTATTAATATTTATTTACTTTTTTCTATAACACCTGATAGTAGTTTTTCAAGTATTTTCTGATAAGATACGCAAATAGTTATCCCTGCAAACTTCCTGGAATACAATAAACAACCACTATGGGATAATATTCGTCAAACATAAAATTCTGATGCAAAAAATGAATCTACCTAATTAAAATCAATTATTTCTTAAAAATTTATATTCATTTTTTTATTTATAAAAATAATGTTAAACTAGCAAGCTAAATTTTTCCATTTTATCTCGAATCAACATATCGAAAAGGACAAATCTTTCTCCAATCTAACAAAAGTAACAGCAGCAACAAAAAACAGCATTCATTCTTTATTTTGTACATCTTTCTTAATTCTTCCAAATTTTATTTTTTATCTGCCCGCCAAAAAAGTTTAACTAACTCAAGAGATAAGGGGGCTTCTGCTGAAAGATAACCTGAATTTAATGATAATGAGCAGAACGATTTTCTAAAGTCGTCTTCTTCCTAGTAAGAAGATCCTCTATTAGAAGACGGATCTGTGCATTTCTTGGAGAAAAGACTCAAGAAAAACACACATAAATAAAAAAAATTTTTAAAAATAAGAGATTCTTTTTTATCGAAAAAAAAATCTGAGGCTCTTTCCTTATCTAATACCCGAGGCGAAATGTAATTAAATTCACATTGATCAAAGGCTGAAAAAAAGATGCCCGTTCGACAATTATTTTGCTGCATCAACTCAACTCAACTCAACTGATTTTCGGAACACGATAAAAGGAGAAATAAAAAATAGTGAAACAGTTCATTAATGAACCAGGGAATGTTATTTAGTGCACTTGTAAATATCACTTTTATAGATGGGTTGATAGATACTTTATATCGTGTTTTTTAAAGAAGATACATTTTTGTTTAAGGTATTCTATAATGGTTGCGAGATCGTTTTGTTAGTTTGAATGAGTTCAGAAATGTAAAGGAGGTTGTTGCTTTATAGTATAACACGGATAAATTCGCTTTAAAATACTTGGATTTAATAACCGTTAATATGTTTGAAATGCTTCAAGTCTTTGAACAATGTTTTTTAATAAATATTTTTCTAATAAATAAAAATAATACTAAAAAAAATATTATACGTGGATGAAAATTTTGAGAGATTTTTATGAAGGAAAACGTAAATATTTAAACAAATTTTATGGAATTTTGAATGGTTAATATGTGGAAGGGATTGATGATTTTGGTGGAGGATTTTCTTATTAGATTAGAAATGAATAAAAAAAAGAGATTAAAAATGAGAGTAAGAAAAGCAATAAAAAAAATTGGTAAATTCATGAAAGTGAATATTATCTTTAAAGAATTTTTTGTACAAATAATCATCAATCATTAGAAATAATTTTTAATGTTGAATGTACACTCAAGAGCCAAAACATTATGACCACCTGTCAATAACGAGTTGGCCCACCTTTGGCGCGCAACACAGCTTCAACCCGCTTTGGCATGAATGCCGCAAGTCCTTGGTAGATGGCCGGAAACAGATTGTACCAGATGTTTAAGCAACGGTCACGCAAATCTGAGATATTGCGAATTGGTGGTCTTTGAACTCTGAGCTGTTGTACCAGGACAAATGTGTTCTATCGGATTGATATCCGGTGAGTTAGGCGGCCAGGACATTAACTGTAATTCAGCATCATGTTCCTGGAACCACTCCAACACAATTTTAGCCATGTGACAAGGGGCGTTGTCCTGTTGGAACATTACATTTCCAGCTGGAAAAACAAAGGCCATGTAAGGATGCAACTGGTCCGAAATGATGTTCAGATACCCTGTAGCATTCATGGTCTGCTCTACCACAACCACGGGTCCCAGAGACGCCCAAGAGAACGTCCCCCAAAGCATAATACCACCACCGGCCTGTGTATGACCTACTGTACATTGAGGGAGCAACTGTTCGCCTGGAAGACGGCGTATTCTGACACGGTCATCGGCGTGATGAATGACAAATCGTGATTCATCTGACCAGGCAACTCTCTCCCACTGATCCATGGACCAGTCACGATGTTCCCGGGCCCAGCGCAGGCGTAGTTGGCGATGACGCTTGGTCAGCAAAGGCACACGAGTGGGACGTTTGCTGCGTAGCCCCATATCCAACAGTGTCCGCTGAACAGTGTGCTCCGATACTATTCTACTTGGCCCTGCATTATATTGGGCTGTCAGCTGAGCCACTGTCTGGCTCCGGTTTTGCTTCACCATGCGAGACAGTCTCCGACGACCTTTTCCTTTGATAGCGTGTGGATGTCCAACACCATGTCGTCTACTGCTGGTTTCACCGTCATTCAAGCACTTTGCATAAGTGCTAACAACTGCAGATCGCGAACAACCCACGAGTCGTGCAGTGTCCGAAATACTTGTTCTGAGCCTTCGGGCCTTTACAATCTGCCCTCTATCAAAGTCGCTTAGATCCGCAGCCTTTCCCATCACACACAGAAGTAAGTGAAAGAATGATTCTTCAGACTCTCCAGCAGCAGTTAAATACCACTTCCACCTGATCACGTCCTCCAGGCGAGTTCATTACAAAAATGTAGGGGTGGTCATAATGTTTTGGCTCTTGAGTGTATATATATATATATACACTCAAGAGCCAAAACATTATGACCATCTGTCAATAACGAATTGGCCCCCCTTTGGCGCGCAGCAGAACTTCAACCCGCCTTGGCATGGATTAATACCAGTTAAATACTACTTCCACCTCATCACGTGCCTTCCACGTCATCCAGGCGAGTTCATTGCAAAATGTAGGGATGGTCATAATGTTTTGGCTCTTGTGTGTGTATATATATATATATATATATACATATATATTGTAGCGGTATCATTTGGGCATATCGAATTTGAATGTACTGACTATAAGACTATCGCATCGACCAAATAACCTGAGGGAAAATAACACCCTTGTCACAATTGTCATATGTTTTCTTTCCTAAACGGAAACAGTCTGACTGTTAATGAATCAACGCTATGTGTGTGGTCTGCAGAGAAAATAACTATCAACTTACATGTAGTTTTTTGGTTTAATTTCTTTCCTTTTTCACTTCCGAAAACCAGAGTGGCTATATACGGCTCGTGGATCAGTGGTAACATGCACCTCTGGAGCATTAGGGCTGAGGTTCAATCCGCTGGTGGCATTTTTGTAGACCCTGTTTCAAAATGCGAGGAGACTCGATGGCGTTTGTGATGTTCAGTATCTTGCCTCGTGAGTCAGACTACCTGATGGAAGTTTTCCGGGTTTTCTCCCATACGATACGCAAATGCAGGATAGTTCCCCCTGAAAGTCTCCCCGGAAGGCACTGCTCTCCTTCTTCAGATACTCGGAGTCGAGTCAGACTTCTGCCTACGGGTGCTCCATCACAACAGAAACTGCCCCCTTTCCCTCCATCCGTGAGTAGACTATTCATGGGATGGCCATCCCGCACGGTAGAACATTGGGGATTAGTCACAACAACAACAAAGTGGCTGTAGTATTTGCACTGTAATTTATAATATTCACCACTGTAGTTTATAATATTCAATCGTTCATTTTTTTTACACTAAATATTTTAGCATTGCAGAATTCAGAGAAATATTTTACTTGTTGTAAGGCAGGAAAACAAATTCAAAACATTTCCGATACTTTAAGGAATGCTTGCATGAAAAAAGAATTTTGACCTGTTTAATCTGTAGGGAATGACCATTTCAGAAGTGTAATTAGAAAAAAATATGATAGCTGGATGAATTAATGAGTAATTCAAGAAATTAACTGCTTAATATGTTAATAAAATTTTTGCCCTCAAATTGAACTATTTATAAGTGATTTAAAATCTAGTACTAAGTATTTCAGGAGTAAGATGATAAAGAAGATAAATAATAATTTCTAAGTAAGATAAGAAAAAACATTTGTTAGTTTTTCATATATTTACGAAAAATAATTAATAAATAAGAATGAAATTAATTAAGAAATTAAGAAAGAAGATTAAAAACAGTAATAATCCAAATATATCGAAATTATTCCATAGAACAAACCATTTTTAAAAATCTTTTTTTTCTCGTATTTTTTTTTTAATCCTTTTGATCGTTCAGAGAGGAAAGTGCCACAAATAATTTTAATTAATTTCAATTTTATCTTATTTAAATGCATTTAAAGAATAAATAAATAAATTTAAAAATTGGTAAACAGATACAAATTAGGAAAGATAAATGTTGGTAATTTATAGCTTTTTAACAATTAAAAATAATAAAAACTTTTTTTATACATTGAAATCTACAAATAGATTTTTTTAATAAAACTTGTATACCAAATTTTTAATAATTTTTGTTTTATCTATTTAAGACATGGAAAATTTAAATAATAAATTTTATTAATATATTAAAAAACGAATATACAATAAAGCTTATTGTTATGAAAACTAGTTATTATATAAATGCATTCTATCTTTTTCTATGATTTAATTTATGTTTTGTAAACATTAACATAAAAATCGTTTGCTCGTATTAAAATTAAATCCATAAATATATGTTTAAAGCAATATCAGTATTTCAATAAGGATCGATCAAGACTGTAATAAATTAGAATGAAAAAATAACGGTTAAATTAATAGAATAATTGGATTTTTGGAAAAAAAATTTAAGAACTTTCATGTAAATTAAATTTCCATAAATGATTTTTTTCACACTAAAACAATGTATATTTTGTAAAACAATGTATATTTTGCAAACATTTACAAAAAAAGAGATAATTTAAAAAAGAAGAATGCAAACAATTATAATTTTGGAAAATATATCAAAAATATTTCAGACGATTTTTAAAAATAATTTTTATTGTATTTTTTTTTAATTTATTTTATCATTTAAAGTGGAAAGTGGAACGATTTTAATTTGATCTGATTAAAAATAATTTTTATTGTATTTTTTAAATTTATTTTATCATTTAAAGTGGAAAGTGGAACGATTTTAATTTGATCTGATTAAAAATAATTTTTATTGTATTTTTTTTTTAATTTATTTTATCATTTAAAGTGGAAAGTGGAACGATTTTAATTTGATCTGATTAAAAATAATTTTTATTGTATTTTTTTAAATTTATTTTATCATTTAAAGTGGAAAGTGGAACGATTTTAATTTGATCTGATTAAAAATAATTTTTATTGTATTTTTTTTTTTAATTTATTTTATCATTTAAAGTGGAAAGTGGAACGATTTTAATTTGATCTGATTAAAAAAATAATTTTTATTGTATTTTTTTTTAAATTTATTTTATCATTTAAAGTGGAAAGTGGAACGATTTTAATTTGATCTGATTAAAAATAATTTTTATTGTATTTTTTTAATTTATTTTATCATTTAGAGAGGAAAGTGTAACAATTTTAATTTGATCTGATTAAATTGCGCTGAAAAAAAGAAATAAATAAAAAAAATAGTAAAAAACAATTCAAATTACGAAAGATAAATTTTGGTAATTTATAGCTTTCTAACAATAAAAGAAGATCCACAAATAGATTTTTTTAATAATACTCATATACCAAATTTGTATTAATTTTCTTTCTATCTATTTAATCAATAGAAATTTTAAGTAATAAATTTATTAACATATTAAAATACGATAATACTATATAACTAATTATTATAAAGGACAGTTATTATGTAAATGCAATCTATCTTTTTCTATGATTCAATTTATTTTCTTGTATTAAATCCATTTAAATATATGTTTAAAACAATATTAACATTTCAATAAATTAATACAATAATTGGATGTGGGTGTTTTTTTTTTTTTTTTTTTTTTTTTTTTTTTGCTAAACAGTTTTAAAAAATTTCAGGTATGATTTTTTTAGAATTATAACATAAAATAATGTATTTTTTTATTTTACGAATTTATTATTTATAATTTATTCAAATAACCTGGCGAAAACTCTTTTTTTTATTTTTAGTCCGTTATGTTTGAAAGTTAGATTTTTTCCACTTACGATATTTAGATTATTTTGAAACAATATCATTTATTAACTTTTAACTTCATTTGATTTTATTTTATTAAAACAATTATTATTTTATATATCATTTAAAACGTTGGAATGTTTAATTTTTATTTATAACAAGTATTACATTGAAGTTGAATGTCCTGACTCTTAGATAATGTCGTCGACCTAATGATGTGCGGGGAAGTAACTCCCCTCTCAGTCTTATGCTGTCTTTTCTATCTGGAAACAGTGGTACTGTGAATGGATCAGAGTGATATGAGTGGTCTGTAGAGAAAGTAACTATCAATATGCACGTTGTTTTTGCTTTCATTTCTTTTCCTTTTCACTTCTGAATACCAGAGCTGCTATAGTATTAGACAACTCTTATAATTTTCCGTTGTTCATTTCGCGCTAAGTCATTGATATAACAGTTGGGCTGACATGTTCGTAGGCTGACACATAGAGGGTGCTACTAGTGTTAAATCCATATGATTTTTAGTTAGCCCTAACCTTCAAAAGACACGTGTAAAAAATGCTATAACTTCACTAAAACTGCTATAACTCACATACTAATAATGCAACAGCTGTCAAATTTATACACGTGTCTTTTGAAGGTTAGGGCTAACTAAAAATTATACGGATTTAATACTAGTAGGGCCATCTATGTGTTAGCCTACGAACTTTTCAGTCTACTTGTTAAGCTGTGTATAATACACAGCTGTGAAAAACAGGAACAGGTATTTTTTGAAACAGGTGTTCAATGCTATCTTCGCTAACTATTTCCACTTAAAAAAGTGCTTGTAAGTGGTATTAAAAAATATTTTTTTAAATCATTAGGATGGAGTATGGGGCCTGATGGTCGAGTGTCTAGCGCTCTGGCGCGAGGTGCCACAGGTTAGATCCGTCTAATATGACAGTAGAGTGTTGAACATAGAGTTGACAACCCTACCGCTAACAAAAAGAAAATATTAACTGTCTAGAAATCATTAACCAGTAAGCAGACCGCTTTAGCACACCATAGGTGTGTTGCGCCACTGATGATGCTGATGAGGGTTTAATAGCGATATTTTGCAATTTTCCTCTCAAGTAATTATTTCAACCTGTCAACCATATATTCTTAAGAAGTCTCCAGAAAAACCAAAAGTAATAAATAAACATTGTTCTCGTCAATAGCACTCACTATTTAATGGACTGTATTTTGAATCACACTCACACACTAACACAATAAAAAAACCACAGGTTTAAAACTTAATAGATTTATTTGCATGACAGTCACAGCCACTCGCAGCCGTGCTGTTCTCTTTTGCCGATCTGGCATTACACTACTCAGACCCGGACTTATGCGCACACAGGCGCATGCGCATACATACACTTTTTCGCCGCTAGGGGTGTCCTTGCGCGTAGGCGCGAACAAACATCATTTAATGATTTCTTTTTCTTTAGTTTGAAATTCTTTAATAAATTAGCTGATCTTTTACAGCCCAATCCTGAGAGAAAATTAGAAAAATATTTCTTTTTTCAATATATGAATACTACACAATGTTTATGCTCATTTATAAAGCTTCTACTCTTATTATTCGTAGACTGGTACCAGTATTTGGTGAATCAATTTTGGCTCCTTTTCTTTTTCTTCACTGACGCAACAGCAACATGGTGGTCCTACAGTCTGCCTACTGGCAGATGTCGAGAGAGGAGATGTTTTATTTTTACAGTGTAGAATTGTCAGCCATTACGTCCAACGTTCTACAGTCACATTAGACTGGTACCTACTGTTTAAAGTGGTTTCCGAATCACACTACAAACATCCATGGCATCGTCAGGACTCGATCCCGAAATCTGTTTCACCGAGAGCCAGAGTGCTAACATACTTCTATTGTCCTCACAAATCCTTATTTCTATTCGTTCGTTCTAATCGTTCCAACAGTTTGTTCTAATCGTTCTATTTGTAAATTCGTTAGATTACTGAACCAAAACTATTTTACATATCCCACATTAAACTATTTTACCGTTCACATAAAACGCATTTTTATTAATCATTATTCATTTTTGCTATTTTACATATCACACATTATTATTATTATATTTAATACATAATTGTACACATTGTACAGTCACTAGATGTTTTCTTTTTATGGAGTAGAGATATCAGCCCTACGCCCAAGGCTCTACGGTCCTATTTGTCTGGGACCTACGGTTTAATGTGGATTACGAATCACTACAAACATACATGAACGCGTCGCCTGGTGTCCAGAGCGCTATCAGGCCCCATTTTGATATCTTATGCTCCAAAAATGGGTATTCGACATTCACAGGCCAGCATCAAAAAGTTCATATACCTGCAACCATCTTTCAGAACTCACAGCATTTAATATGTCCATTTCATCTTAAACATGGAAGACATTTTTAGATAGCTTGAGTATCAAACTCAGTTTTTGCAAGTCTCCCTTGTCAGCCTGCTGGCCAATTGGTTAGAACTCTGTGTTTTGGTACCACATGTTTCAGGTTCGAATCCTAGCGGTGGCATGGATGTTTGTGAGTGGTTCGGAATCCACTTTAAACTGTGCGTCCTGGTCTAATTAGTAGTAGTGTACACAAAACGACCATACAGCCAAACCAGTTCCTCTTCATTGGCGTAACAGCCCCATGGTGGACAAAAACTGCCTGACTACTGGAAGATTGGGAGACCGAAGAGGTTTTCTCTTTACAGGGTAGAGTGGTCAGCCTTACGCCCACCTCTTTATAGTCATGTTAGACCGGGACCTACGGTTTAAAGTGTATTTCAATTATTCTTAATAGCTAACTCCCTGGCGCTACACTCCATGTTGGACCATGAAGCCTGAATGGCCGAGTGTCTAGCGCTCTGGTGTTCGGTGCCACAAGTTTCGGTTTGGAGTCTCGGAATCTCGGCGGTGACAAGGATGTTTGAAGTGGTTCGGAATCCACTTTAATCCATAGATCCCGACCTCATATGACTGCTGTGAGTAGGACTGAACAGCCAATAACATAAAAAGAAAACCTATCCTCTCTCGAAATCTACTAGTAGTTTGAAGGCTTTGTCCCACCAATGCACAAAATGACCGTAGAGCGACGAACCAAACCAATCAAGTCTCTCTCTACAGCGCTAATTTCAAAGTTACCCAAGATGTAAAAATCTGAAATATTTTTTTAAAAAATGTTACAAATTTAATCAGAAAAATGTAACAAAACTTCTAAAATTAATTATTTTTTCTCGTAAATCTTTTTATTGAACTTTCTTTTCGAGCATTTATTTTACTCGTCGCCAACATTTCTTTCGTAGAAATTCGCCAATGACTCATCATCTCGCCAACACGCGCCGCATAAAATCTCCCAGCGGAACTTTAATGCACTTCTTAATAGCGTCTGGGGTTCTTAATCTAAGGTTACACGCAGTAGTTATAATAAATCACAATAATAGTTATGTTAGTAATGATAACTTCCATTACGGCCGCCCATAAATAACCTATAAGGATTAATATAAAGAAGAATGGCTTCATCATGTTTATCTTGCTGCAAAACAGCACGTATCATAATATTATTTGAAGCTAAGGCATACGATCTTATGGTGCAAAAATATGCACTGTGATAATAAATTCTCAGCATTAATATTTGCATAATATAAAAAAATAATTAATTTAAATTTTGTTTAGAAATGTTTATATAAAGTCACAAAACAAACTATTCCTTGGAATATTTATCTATTTATTTGAATCACCTTTATTTAAACGTGTAATTAGTTCTCACAACGTTGTTACATTTATATATATATATGTATATATTTTAGTCATATAGTCATATATAGTCATAAGTGGCTTAATAACTAGCCGCAAAATTAGATATTGAGGTAGAAATGAATGTCCACATACTTATATCAGGAATAAACACGATAAATATTAAAAAAAGCACGTATATTTACATATTTAATGCATACATCATCATCATCATTGGCGCAACAGCCCTATGGTCAGCCTACTGGCAGATTTCGAAACATGAGATGTCTTCTTTTTACGGGGTAGGGTTGTCGTCCATACTGTCAGCCATCTCTACAGTCATATTAGACTGAAACCTACAGTTTAAAGTGGATTCCGAACCACTACAAACATCCATGGCAACGCCGGGACTCGAACCGGAAACCTATGGCCCCGAGCTCCAGTCACTATATATATATATATTTTACATTTCCTGGGAGCCGTAGGTGATGGCAGACGGGTGCTCCATCACAACAGAAGCTGCTTCCTTCCCCTTCAATCATAACGCACTGGTGCCAGCCAAGTGGGATAAGAAACAACAACAAACATATATATTTTGATTGATCAGAGGGACTAAGTGTTTTTGTCACAGGGGTTCGAGTCCATATGGTACCATGGATGCTTGTAGTAGTTCGGAATCCACATTAAATCGTAGGTCTCTGTCTAATATGAATGTTACAAATAGGTATGAAAACCCTACTCCGTAAAAAAAAAAACTTCTCCTATTTCGTAATCTGCCAGTAGGCTTTGGTCCACTATGGGACTGTTATGCCAATAAAGAAAAAATTAATTATTTGTTTTGTTTGCTGCTGGTTTTTGTTTAGTTTGCATTTTGGGCCCAATTTAGGCAAAGTAGGCCGAGACCTACAGTTTAACTTGGAATCTGAACCATTAACAAGCATCCATGCCACCACCAAGATTCGAACCAGATGCCTGGGTCGTATTGACCATTTCCCTGTGAGCAGCCCAAAGTGAGCTGCACCGACGAACGTTGTTACTCACTTAGCACTACCCAGGGGGCACGTGTAGCTTGAAGATATGCTACGGGGCCTGAATGGCCAAGTGGCTAGTGGCCGGCTCGAATCCCGGCGGTGCCATGGATGTTTGTAGTGGTTCGGAATCCAATTTAAACCATAGGTCCCGGTCCTAATAGAATCGTAGAGCGTTGCGGGGGCATTGTTACTCCGCGTCCGTGGCTTACCATCAAGTTACACGCACCCCTGGGTAATGCAAAGTGAGTAACATCGGTGCAGCCCTTATGGCATAAAAGATTACGGTCTATTTGCCAGCTGCATTAGATGAAAAAAAATGTCCGTTTTCCACATAATATTGCTGTGCTGTGCTATGTATCTTGTCTTTCCTGAAAAAAAAATAATAATAAAATCGAAAATTTGTTCTTTGTTCTATTTGTGTTGCGATTTTACTTTGTTTTGGCACTCCAAAAAAAATCAGAAATCTGTGGGGAGTTTGTGTATGTGTTTTTTGTTTTATTAAAAAATTTCAATGAAAAATTTGTCCTTTTTCAATTTTCGTTTGTCTCATCCAAAAAAATTTTAAATGTGCCTTTTATGCTTATGCCCTTCGTCCAGTCAAAAAAAAAAAACCTTAAAATGAAATATATGTCCTTGTTATTATTGTTACAAATTTTGTACTATTATATCTCGTAATTTTTAACGTATTTCTTTTCGTTAATTATATAATTTTGTAAATATCCATCATCATCTTCTATTGTAAATAATTTACTTTTTGTGTACAAATTTGCCGGTCAAATTTATGTTTCAATATTTCTTATATTTTTATTTATATTATTTTTATTTGTGTTAAAAACTTGCATATTTAATTAACTTTTAATTTTATTTTTCTGTATATAGTATTTTTTGTAGAATTAAGTTATTTAAATATATTTAATTTTCCATAATATAATGTATGCAATATGCATGTTCATATAATATATGCAAAGTTCATTTTCCAATTTTTATGTTCATCTAATGTATGTATATTTAATTTTGCAATTTTTATGTTCATTTAATATATATATATATATATCTAATATTTCAATTTTTGATTTTAACGTTCATGTAACATTTGTACTTTTAAATGTATTTATATGTAATAAATACTTATTTAAATAAAACTTGTTAATTTCATTCATTATTTTACATAAAATTAAAAAAACTCGAATCGTAATCAAACGAAATCACTCATTTTTATTTCAAATATTTCAAATTTGTTTAAATATCTTATTTTATTTCAAAATAAGCCCTACCTGTATTTATGAATTGCAAACATAAAATCTGACTTTTTAAGAGTAACCGTTTTATAAAATAAAACTTTGGAAGAAAACAAGTCATATTTTGTTAAAATATTAAATAAATTCCCTGCGTCATTTACTGCCTCCATTCGGTCCAGATGTCCAATTCGTATCCAGAGGACATTTTTATACGAAGGACAACGCAAGGACAAAGCAAACAGTAATTTTGAAAGTACACAATATCGAGCGACTCCAGCTGAAATGAATATCCTCTTTCAACATAAGTGATAGAATATTATTTACACATGTTTTTCCAGGACATATTTCAGGGACATATGGCGCCATCTGTATTTGAAATTTTCAACTACTACCTTCCCAGCAGATAAAAATAAAAGGTAATGCTAAATTTATGTTTTGACATTCTTAAAAATTATTTAAAAAATTAATAGAGGTATAAAATGGTTAATTTAACTAAATTAATACATTTTAGGTGATTGCTATTCAAAAACTTTAAAGAGTAAAAGACTATTTTCATTGGATTCGTGTGGAAAAGAATGAAATTTTTCACTTAAAATAAAACAATCTTAAATCTAGTTTTATTTCAACTGAATGTTCCTAATTAATTTAATGAAGATTGTTTATTAATAATTAAAAGTATGAAAAGCATTAACATTCAAAAACTTGAAGACTCGAATGTGTAACTGAATATTTTTATAGAATTCGTGTAAAAAGTAATGAAATTTTTCACTTAAAATAAAACAATTTTAAATCTAGTTTAATTTCTACTGCATATACTTAATTAATTTAATGAAGATTCTTTATTAATAATTAAAAGTATTTATTTATGAAATTACTCTTGCCTAAATTATTTTCATAATAATAACTGATTTTCCATTTGTCTGTAAAACTGTTTTCACTGGTTTGGTAACATCCATGCTAAAAAAGCATCTTTATTTTTCAAATTCATGCATCTTCACTACATAATTAAATTAAACTTAACAACTTTAAACTTTTACGTTCAAAATGTATTTTTCAGCCTTCTTCAAAATCTACCAAAAAACATTACATAGTTTGTAATATTTAGATATTTTTTTTGTGATGTGATTAAGGTATTCTGTTAACTTACAAATTGTTATTTATATTTTTTTAATATAATTTACAGTGCGGTATTCTTTATCTAATCAACTTTATCTTATTAACTATCTAATTCTAAATCCATTCTATATGCATACAGTATTTTTAATTCATATTTTGCCAAACCTATATAGCCGGAATAATTTTTTTTCTTTGAACTAATTTGATCTTTTTGAGATTGAATTTTTAAAAGTGAAAAAAAACAACCTTATTTGCTGTTATTTTGTTATTGTTTTTGATAATGAAAACAATTTAGTAAGCAAGAGAAGCTTGTAAATAATAAATAGAAAAATATTTTACACATAGGTTGACTGGTGAAAATTAATTGAAAATTAGAGAAATATTTTCTTATATTTAAGATGTACAGTTTTTGTTTTTAAATTTATTGCACATTTTTTACATTTATCACGTAATAGAATGTATACAATGTACTATAATAATGTACAGTCTAATGGTACAGAATTTACAAAGAAGTTCCATCACATAATACAAAATATGATCTGAGCTAACATCCGAATCTTTTATTGTATAAAATATTTCATTCATTTTTGTTTTCATGCATTCATTTAAATTGTTTCATTCATTTTTTTAATTGTTTTCATTCATTTAATTGAATCATTTTCATTGGTTCATTTAAATTGCTTTCGTTTATTTATTTGAATTGTTTTCATTCATTCATCTGAATTGTTTTTATTCCTTTATTTGAATTGTTTTCCTTCATTTATTTATTTTTTTATTCATTTATTTGAATTGTTTTCATTCATTTATTTGAATTGTTTTCATCCATTAGATCAAATGTTTTATTTGTTTTTATTGGGGAGAGTACTTATAGTAATATAGTAGATTGCATTAGATTTTACTTTTTTTTTTTTTTTTAATTATAATATTTTTTAATTTAAAAGAAAGACTAAATAGACAGTGTCACCCGAGAGGTTAAGTTCAAAATAAACAAAACTAATTAATCATTTGAAGTGATAATTGTCTTACCCTCATGGGAATTTATTTGAATTTAATTAAGTACATAAGAGAGAAAAGGAGAGTTATTAGAAAGGAAAATTAGAACAATCAGCTCTTAGCTTTTGAAGAAAAAATTAAAGATGGAATATTGTAAAGAAAAATAACGACTTCTGGAGAAGGGAATCCACCAAATATAAAGGATAATGATATAAATGCACAAACATTAACTCATAATTATGCGGAGTAATTATGAGTTAATGTTTTCAGTATTAAGTTAAACATAAAAAACTCATTAAAAAAAGTTAACTCATAATTACGCTGAGAAATCTACTAACATTCAAATAGTTAATGTTATGTAGAGAATGTGTTATAATGACAACTAGCTTTATTGTTAGATGGAAAAGTATTATGTTATTGTGTCTATTCCTCGATATCTTACTGTGCAGGATGGGCATCCCCTGGATAGAAGGATAGAAGAGATATAGGGGCATCCATCCATAGGAGATAGAGGGACATCCTATGGGTAATCTACTCATGGATGGAGGGAAAGGGGAGCTTCTTATGTAATGAAGCATCCATAGGTAGAAATCTGACTTGGCTCCGTGTCGCTGAAGAAGGAGAGCGGCGCCTTGACTTTTAGGTTAACTATCCTGCATTTGCGCATCGTATGAGAGATAACCGGAAAACTCCCTCCAGGTACTTCGACTAACAAGCAAGATGCTAAGCATCACAAATGCAATCGAGTCACTTCGTTTGAAACAGTATACTGCGGATAGCTGGATACATGTAGCCAACGGATTGAACCTCCGCCCTAATGCTCATCAGCGGTTCACGAAAAGTATTATAATATTAGAAAGTCAATGTAAAAAAAAATGTTAAAGTATAAATCTTAAATAATTAAAGATACACAACAGAAAATAAATTTACATTGGAGGACCTTTACACAACCTTTGTATTAGACAAACATAGATTATTAGACGGAGAATCATGACAGCATAGACGAAATCATACCATCATAAAAAACGAAGGGAAAAGGGATGAATTTATAAGATTAAAAACAAATTTTTGTGAAGATATTCTCTAATTTTAGAAAGGAATAAAAATTAGAAAGAATTCTACAATAATAAAATGTCTTGACCTACATCAAAAGGAAGGGAAATAAAAATCACTGTTGCCCCAAAAGAACATTTAATTATGAAAGGTTTTCGCCAAATTATAACTATTGTTAAAACCAACTTGAACATCCACAACACAACTGTTCTTGATGCTGAAATGAAACTTGTGGCACCAAGTGCTAGTCATTCGGCCATCAGGCCCCACATATTAGGTATACATGGATTATTAGGAAGAGAATCATGACAGCATAGGCAAACTCAAACCAGCATAAATAAACTAGATGAATATAAAAGGGAAAAGAGATGAATGTATAAGATTAAAAACAAATATATGTGATGTAAAAATATTCTCTAATTTCAGAGGGGAATAAGAATGGTAAACAATTTTACGATAAAAAATATCTTGACTAACATCAAAATGAAACGAAATGAAATTCACTATTGCCACAGAAGAACATTTTATTACAAAAAAGTTGTCGTCAAATTATAACTATTGTAAAAACCAACTAGAACATAACATCCGCAACACAACTGTTCCTGATGCTAAAATCAAGACAAACACATTCGGCAAACTCCACTCTTGCAGGCATCCACGGGAGAGTTCAAAAAAGAAGGACAACAACACTCAAAGTATTATTTTCCTTTCAGTATTAAGCCTTCTTGCTCTTAAAACACAGAAAGTGAATAGTATTCCCCACAGCAAAGAAGGAGCGGAAAGATTGATTCTTGGAAAAGAAACAGAGAATCAAAAAAAAAAAAAAAAAAAAGAATCGAAAGAATATTGTAGATAAGGAAATAAATATGCCCATCCCGAATGGCAACGGTAGTCCTGGATAAAAATCGTTTGGCATTTCGAAAGCCAGGAATAGGTGACCCCAATAAAATATTCGGCGCTTAAGTTGGTAAAGAACTTTAAATCTTCATTCAATGGAGCACATGTATGTTTCTTTATTTTTCTTTATGGAAATTTATTGCTTTTAAATGGGACGAGATTTTTTTTCCAAAAAGAATTCAGTTTGTCGTAGAATAAAAAATGCCGCATAGTAGTAAGTCTGTTTTTATTTTTAACAATGGATATAAAAGAATGGATTAATATTTTTCAAATGTATGTCCTTTTTTCTTGTTTTAAATTTTAAAAGAATCTAATGATTTACATTAAAATTTCAGATTAATAGAGAGTTTTTGCATACCGTACGTTAGTTATCGTAGGACGTCCGTTAGCTTTTTCTCCCTAGCGCGCATGCTCATAGGAATTTCCTTTGAGCATGCGCGCTAACGTACGGTATGCAAAAACTCTCTAATATGTGAATTATCTCACAGACCACGTCAATTTTTCTTATAGAATAATTCAAATCAGTAAACTTTTAATGGAAAGGGCTAATTTTACAATATTTCTCAAACCTTCTGCATTTCTGCCTACATATTTTCTCTAGTCTTTTAATAGTGATCTAAGACATCATTTATGGCAGATCTATAACACTTTCTTGTCAACACATAATTGACTATTGTAATATTCTTGTTTACGAAAAAAAACGCAATAGCATATGAACAACTTGAATTTCTAAATAAATATGTCAAGCTTCTTTTGTATGAAAGGAATTAACCATTTTATGATAAAGGTCTGATGATCTCATCTTTCTCTATCTTTTAACAGATCCAATAATAATAATAGTTACCAATCAATATATAATTAAATATTGAATTTCATTCATACACAAAATGGTTTATTCCTTTTGTATGTGAGGAGCTTGAAGTATTTATTTAAAAGTCAAATACTGTTGTGATTTCTTTTTCGAAAACCAAACATAGTGTAATATTTACTAATATATTGATTCAAAACTATTATACACTGGTGTGTAAAACTTAAGCAACAGGTGGGTTTTTTCAGTAATTCCACGAGAAATCATCTGAGAGACATGACATTCAGAAATGAGGGAGAGTGTTATGTACGTAAAGGATGACGAAAGCATCGGCGCTGAAAAGGGAATACAATGCATACGGTATGGCATCAAACAAAAACAAGCTTTATTTAACGCATAGTATCGTGATTTATGATTGTCTGTCCAAGAGGAAGAACAACCAGCAGATGTACCTTAATATGGGATATGCCCTCCCCTCACTGCAATGGTTGCTTCGCACCGTCTTGCGTTTGCATACGCAGGACGTTTCTATTGACTTATGTGTTCATTGCACTGATCTCAGACCTTTTCTGTAATTTCATGGCTATCTGCTGAATTTTAACATTGTTGCTTAAGTTTTGCACACCAGTGTCCATCTCTTAAAGATAGAGAAAGATCAGATCACCAGAACTTAAAAATACTGTTCATTATTATTTAAAATGCTGTTCATCAGTATCATTCAGAACAACTTGAATTTCTAAATAAATACTTCAAGCACCTCACATATTAAAGGAAATAACCATTTTTGAAATGGATTTGTGGATCTTATCGAAAATATAATAGTCTGATGAAATATTTTTCTTTTAAAGGTGATCTAAGAAAGCATTTATTGCATATTTCTAATATTTCCACTCAATATATTATTAACTATTGCAATATTTTTGGGAGGTTTTTGAGCCTGAATGGCCGAGTGGCTAGCACTCTGGCGCTCGGTACCACAGGTTTCGGGTTCGCGTCCCGGCGGTACCATGGATGTTTGTAGTGGTTCGGAATCCACTTTAAACCGAAGGTCCCGGTCTAATAGGATCGTAGAGCGTTGCAGGGGGCATTGTTACTCCGCGTCCGTGGCTTATCTTCAAGTTACACGCACCCCCTGGGTAATGCAAAGTGAGTAACGTTTGTGCAGCGCTCGCCTTAAGGCATCCAAGACCAAGCTGTCTAAGTGTTTGCCAGCTGCATTGGAATAAAAAAATATTTTTGGTTTTCGAGAAAAATCATAATAGAATTTCAATTTCTAAATAAATATTTC
The DNA here is from genome assembly GCA_021605075.1 of Caerostris darwini. Taxonomy (NCBI): domain Eukaryota; kingdom Metazoa; phylum Arthropoda; class Arachnida; order Araneae; family Araneidae; genus Caerostris; species Caerostris darwini. Next base: position 141,985 of record BPLQ01011225.1, on the reverse strand, counting down.
AAGCACCTTACAAACAAAAGGAATTGACCATTTTCTGAAAATATAAATCAATAACCGAATGTGTGGAAATTGGCCGGAGGCCAAGTCCAGCAGATTCAAACAAAGCAACGTAATTGGGGAGAAAGATAATTTTGGAGTAGGTTTTAATTATAATAAAACTAATTTTAATGTTATCGTCAATGTTAATCAACCATCATAAAATAATTTTTGAAAACACGCGCAGTATTTTTGTATCTGTTATAGAAAATAAGCTAAAAGCATTTTATGCATCAGATATTACTTGCATTAATAGGAAATAATAACATGAAAAGTAACTTATTAATAATAATGACTAAATTAATAGAATTATAAAATTTATGAACAAAAGAAATGTTCATGCAAGAATCTTTTTTCATTTTAAATAATCCAGTGTTTTAGCATTTTCGTTAAACTTACCTTTATATTCAGGATTATAATCTTTTTTAAAAAATTTGTTTAAGTTCATAGACGCGTTAATTTTTCGCTTTTAAATATGATTAAATTTCAAAAGTACCATAAAAATATTTTTAATTGAAAATCCTATTTCAAGTATTGGGTTTATAATTATTTTTATTTATTTAATAATAAATTCTTTATAGTTTTGTCGGAACCTTTGAAAGCTTTTACCTGAAAGAATTATTAAATAACATTTAATTTTTTTTATTTGCTTTTTGATGTATCGATTACAACATTAACAGGAAGGTTGAGTCTTTTTTTTTTGTTCTAATGCAGCTGGCAAACACTTAGACAGCTTGGTCTTGGATGCCTTAAGGTAAGCGCTGCACAGACGTTACTCATTTTGTATTACCCAGGGGGCGCGTGTAACTTGAAGATAAGCCACGGACGCGTAGTAACAACGCCCCCGTAACGCTCTACGGTCATATTAGGACCGGGACCTACGGTTTAAATTGGATTCCGAACCACTACAAACATCCATGGCATCGCCGGGACTCGAACCGGCCACTAGCCAATTCAAGCCCGGTTGAGTCTTATTTACTGCAAGACATTTAGAACCAATTTGGTCTTATATAATAAAAAAAAAGTATTTTACAGTTCAAATTTCTTTTCTAAAAATGAATATTTTTAATTAAATAGTAATGTTTAATATGTGTTTAATTGACCAAAAATGCAATTGAACGAAGAATTAAAAGATTTGGAACTTACTTTTCTGATAAAAGTATCATAAAGATTATTGTTAGATAGCATAAGTGACACCGTATCCACACAGGCTTCAGACAGTTTTAAACAACAGTACACCAAATTCGTTTGCTGCAATTTGGATCGATATAGAAATTCATGCGGTTTTCGTTTGTCAGCCTTCTAAAGACAAGAATTTCCGCTCAACCTGGTGTCGTTTTTTTTTTTTTTTTTTTTTTTTTTTTTTTTTTTTTTTTTGTCATCAAATAATACATGACATACCGAAAGACGACTGGTTCTCTTGCAGGAAGAAATAATTGGATATTTTGAAATTTAAAGCCGAAAATTCGGGAGCAAACGAATGATCTGTGAAATGTTTCTATGTTGGATGAGGATTTACAAATTAAAAAATTGAAAATAAAATATTTGATCTGAGAAATGATAAATAATTGATAATCTTCTTCATTGACGCAATGGCCTTATTGAGGGCCAGAAGGCCGTCTGCCTACTGTCAGATTTCGAGATAGATGTTTTTCTTTTTACGTTGTAGGGTTGTCAATCTTTCGCCCAACTGTCATATTAGACCGGGACCTAGGGTTTAAAGTGAATTTCGAACAACGATAAACATCCAGGGCAACGCCAGGATTCGAACTCGAAACCTGCGACACCGTATGCCAGAGCGCTAGTCAGTCTAGCATCAGGCTCCCAATTGACAATTATGAAATAAAAATACAGGAAATTTTCAGTATAATTTTCTAAACTAACTTATATGATATTAAAAACAAATATGTTATTGTAAAATAAGCATATTTCCACAAAACAACGAATCAAACAGCTTTTAAAGCAAACTTTTGTTGTTGATGCAATATATACTTCACATTAGACGTGAAATAATTTTGAACACAACGGCTACATGTGTAATCATTTTTTTTAACTTTTTATAAATTGCAGAAAGAGACAATATATATTTAAAAAATATGTTGTTGTTGATTAATCCTACTCCTGACCAGTCGAGGCACTCTTATGGTTATCACATTTCGAGCATCCGGGGACGTGGCAGTGGAAAGGCCTAGTAAGAAGGAAAGAGTTAAAATTGTTGTTTGTTGTTATTGGTGAGACTAATCCTCAATATCCGGCAGCGCGTGGCGGACACCCCAAGAATAATCTACTCATGGACGGAGGGAAAGTGTCACCTTCTATGATGATGAAGAATTCAAAGGTAGAAATCTCAATTTGCTCCATGTCGCTGAAGAATGAGCGCTGTGCCTTCCGGGAGGACTTTTAGGAGGAACTATCTCACATTTTTTCACGTAAGGGAGAAAACCGGGAAAAGTCCCACCAGGTTGCCCAACTCACGAAGCAAAATGCGGAGCATCACAAACTCCATCGAGTCTCTTTCTTTTGAAACAGTTTGTACAACAAAGCCTCCAGCGGATTGAAGCTCATACCTATTACTTATCAGCGGTGCACATTACCAGTGAATCTAATTAATAACACACACTAATAATATGCAAATTTGTTATTCAACACCATACAGTGTGGTGTTAAAAACACTTATGTTTCAAGTGAAATCTGGTCTATGTTTACGAGTTTAGATACGCCAAGTGTTTAGATATGCCTGATAAACCGGGTGTAGACCGGACCTTTTCTATAAATTACAGGTTTTATCCACGATATTTAATGCTTTTTCTATACATTAGCTTTCCCATGATTTAATATATATTTCTTCTATTTTCATGTCCAATAGTGTTTAGCATATAAGTGTTTTTTTAAAGATAGATGCTTTTTATATAAATTAAAGCCGTATATAAATTAAATTGCCAGTATATTCAGGATAATCCTTTAATCCTCAGGACAATCCGTTAATGCTCACCAGCTGTGCACATTGCCACTGAATCACGAGTCGGGCTATGTTGTTGTTGATTTTGTGACTAATCCTCAGTGTCCGGCAGCGTTAGATGGACACCTCATTTGTATTCTAGTCATGGAGGGAGCGAAGGGGCAGCTTCTGTTGTGATGGTGCACCCTTAGGTAAAAGTCTAACTTATCTCCGAGTCACTGAAGAAGAAAGGAAGCGTCTTCAGGAAAGACTTGTTAGGCGGAACTACCCCGCAATTGTGTATCATATGGGTGAAAACCGAGAAAACTCCCACAAGTAATCCGACTAACGGCTCAAGATAATGAACATTCCAAACACCATCGAGTCTCCTCGCTTTTGAAACAGTGCCTACAACAATACCAACAGCGGATTGAACCTCAGAACTAATGTTCACCAGTTTTGCCACTGATCTACAAGTCGGGCATTTAAAAATCTAAAAAGTATTATAGAAAAAAAAAAAAAAAAAAAAAAGAAACATACTCAAAAGAAAAATTATTATTTTTTAAATTTAAAATATTAAAAACTGGAAAAAGAATAAATATGCGAAACATTTTAAAATAATCGTGTAATAAGTGATTATTATCTACCGGAAAACGTCAAATACAAATTGTTGGAACGTATCAAAAGTAAAAATAATTACAACACTGTCCCAAGTCCCAAGCCAATTATCTAAACAAAACAGCGAAATTAGAATAGAAAACGATTGGAAACAATTACCCGTTAAAACTGATCTGTAAGGAATTCAGAAGATCTCGTTTCCGCTTTGTTGTTCAAATTGAATCTTAGTAGTCTTTAAAGAAAAGAACAATTATCTATTTATATGTTTTAGAAAACACTTTTCGAATGGCGTGATCTCTTAAATCAGGTTCGTTTAAAAGTAAGAGCTGCATTCCAGTTATGTTTCAAATTTAATTATGTTCCAATTTGAAACTAATTATCCTGCGTCGAATTGGCGCCAAAGGGTGCAATTTTCTTCCGCCAACATTTCTCTCGCTTCGATTAATTACATAATAAACGAAAAACGTTTCTCTATCTTTAAGATATTTGTCTTCTAAGGATTAAAGTTGTGAAAAACTTATTTTTCCTTTACTGGTTAACACATTTTCTATAAATTAAAAGGTTTTTTTTTCCAGATTTTCCAGTTCTAAGTTATTTTTTCAATTCCTTCTACTAGCTCACACTCTCCCTATATATATCTTGTTCCAATTTTGAATCGTTCATAAAATACTTTTCAGTCATCCACTCAAGTTCAAATACATTTCTTTTGAACTTGTAGTGGAGGACACTGGATGTTAATACAGTTTTTGCAAATATTAATTCAGTAATTAAATATAACTAATTAATTTAAATTTTTTTTAGATTTAAATTGCATACATCTACCAACAGATGGCGCCAGATAAACTTAAAAAAATGAATGAAAATTATTTATAAATGACTTTCTGCAATATAGAGGAAAAAAAAGAAGGAATTGACTTTAAAAAAAAAAAATTTATATTGCTTGTTTTTATTGATGCAATATATACCTGTTTAATTTTCATGTCCAACACTTCAGGATATCAGTGTTAAAGAAAGATGCATTTCCATACACCTTAAATTAATTCCTACATTTATGTTATATGAGAATAAAAACAGGAAAACACTCACGTTACGGAAACTTGCTGGTTTAAGCGCATAATGAATTAATTATTGTAACTTATCTTCAGTACGCAACGTCAACTGGCACCTGATGGCAGAGTAACCAAAGGTTTCGGGTTCGACTCCTGGCGGTGACATAGGTGTTTGTAGTGGTTCGGAATCCACTTTAAACCCTAGGTCCCGGTCTAATATGGCATTAGACGTCGTGCTACCCAGTAACAAGTAATATAAAAAAAAATTTAAGTCAATTCCTACTTTTTCTTCACTCTATTGCAGAAAAGTTCTTTCACAAATAAAGTTGAGATTTTCCTCTTACATCTGGCGCCATCTATTGGTAGATATAGGCAACTTAAATCTAAAAAAAGCTAGAATTAATTAATTTAATTTAATTACTGAATTAATATTTGAAAAAACTGTATTGACATCCAGTGTCATCCACTACAAGTTCAAAAAAATTTATTGGAACTCGAGTGGATGAATAAAAAGCATTTTATGAACGATTGAAAATTTGTACAAGATGTTATATAGGGAGAGTGTTATCTTCAGGAAGCAACGTGTTGGAGCCTGATTGCCGTATAACTCTCAGCAATCGGTTGGGCAGATTAATTTGTGCACAGAAAGACATCTTTCTTTAAAGTAACATTGATATACTGAAGTGTTGGAAATGAAAATAGAACAGATATGTATTACACCAGGAAAACTCTAACGTATAAAAAAACATTAAATAGCAGGAAAAAAATTGTAATTTATAGAAAAGGCATTAAACAGTAAAGGAATAAAAACGTTTTTCACAACTATAACCTTTACAAGGCAAATATCATAAAGATCGCGAAACAGTCAAAGTCGCGATAAGTCAACTTTCAAGTCTAGGTCTCATCAAAGAACCAATTAAAGTATTGCTGTTGGTTGAATGAATTAAAAAAAAAAAAGATTTTTTTAATACATTGCTTCTTATTCAATGGCGCAACAGCCCCATTGTGGACCAATGGTCGTCTGCTTACTGACAGTTTCAGATGTTTGCAAATGAGGCTAACACAACTTTTACGGGCTCTAGGCCTATTACGGGCTAAGGCTGACAAACCGACCGCAAACTGTCATATTTTGACTGGTACCCACGGATTAAAGTGGCTTCCGGACCAATACAAACATTCATGGACATTCCGGGACTCGAACCCGAAAGTCAAAGAGCTACTTTGTTGCCGATGATAATTCATTGGCGCAGCAGCCCCATGGGGGGGCCAAGGTCGTCAGCCTACTGGCAGATCCCAAAACAGGAAATGTTTTCTTTTTACTGGGTAGGGGTTGTTAGCACGACGCCAAACGCTCTAGACTGGGAACTACGGTTTAAAGTGGATTCCGAACCACTGCAAACACCTATGGATCGCCAGGACTCGAACCCGAAACCTTTGGCACCGAGCGTTAATCACTCGGTCATCAGGCCACATTTGAATTTGCTTACTGAAGATAAGTTAAAATAATTCATTCATATGCGCTTAAACCAGCAAGATTCCCGAAGGCGAGTGTTTTCCTGTTTTTACTCTCATATAACACAAATGTAGGATTTCATTTAAAATATATAGGAAAAACATCTTTCTTTAACACTGATATCCTGAAGTGCTGGAATAGATATATATTACATCAATAAAAAAAATAACAACTTAGAACAGGAAAACGTGGAGAAAAAAAAACAAGCAATATAAATTTTTTTTTAAAGTCAATTCCTTCTTTTTTTTTCTCTATATTGCAGAAAGTCCTTTATAAATAATTTGCATTCATTTATTTAAGTTTATCTGGCGCCATCTGTTGGTAGATGTATGCAACTTAAATCTAAAAACAAATTTAATTAATTAATTATATTTAATTACTGAATTAATATTTGCAAAAATTGTATTAACATCCAGTGTCCTCCACTACAAGTTCAAAAGAAATGTATTTGAACTTAAGTAGATGAATAAAAACTATTTTATGAACGATTGAAAATTTGAACAAGATATATATAGGGAGAGTGTGAGCTAATAGAAGGAATTGAAAAAATAACTTAGAACTGGAAAATCTGGAAAAAAAACATTGTAATTTATAGAAAAGGTGTTAACCAGTAAAGGAAAAATAAGATAGAGAAACGCTTTTCGTTTATTATGTAATTAATCGAATCGAGCGAAATGTTGGCGGAAGAAAATTGCACCCTTTGGCGCCAATTCGACGCCGGATAATTAGTTTCAAATTGGAACATAATTAAATTTGAAACATAACTGGAATGCAGCTCTTACTTTTAAACGAACCTGATTTAAGAGATCCCGCAATTCGAAAACTGTTTTCTAAAACATATAAATAGATAATTGTTCTTTTCTTTAAAGACTATTAAGATTCAATTTGAACAACAAAGCGGAAACGAGATCTTCTGAATTCATTACAGATCAGTTTTAACGGGTAATTGTTTCCAATCGTTTTCTATTCTAATTTCGCTGTTTTGTTTAGATAATTGGCTTGGGCACTGGGAAACACTGGGTTGTAATTATTTTAGATTCTTGATACTATTCTAACAATTTGTATTTGACGTTTCCGGTAGATAATAATCATTCATTATGCAGTTATTAGAAAAGCTTTCACATATTTATTCTTTTTTCAGTTTTTAATGTTTTAAATTTAAAAAGTAATAGTTGTTTTTAAATTTTTAAATACCCGACTCATAGCTCAGTGTTAACGTGCGCCTCTAGTGAGCATTAGGACTGAGGTTCAATTCGCTGACTGCATTGTTGTATATACTGTTTCAAAAACAAAGGGACTCGAATGTATTTGTAATGTTAAGCAGCTTGCATCGTCAGTCGCAAATGCCTAGAGGGAGTTTTCCAAATTTTCTCACATACGATACGCAAATGCTGAGTAGCCCCCACTAAAAGTCCTCACAAAAGGTACTGTTATGTTGTCATATATGACGTTACTTATTGATGATAATTTAAAATTACGTTGTCGTTAGTTAATGTTGCTTACTGACGATAATTAAAAATATAAATTTATATTCACTTAAAACAGCAAGTTTCCATAGGGTGAATAATTTTTTTCCTATATTTACTCTCATAAAGCACAAATGTAGGACAGTTCTGTTAAAAGTATATAAAAAAGTATCTTTATCAAAATAACACTGATATCCTGAAGTGTTGTAAGTGAAATAGAAGAAATTGGTTTAGTTTATCGCTCTACTGTCATCTTGTGCACACTTTAGGTTAAACAGACCGGAACCTACAATTTAACAAGGATTCCGAACCACCAACAAACATCCATGCCACCGCCAGGATTCGAATCAGAAGCCTGTAATGCCAAAGGCCAGAGCGCTAGCCAATTGCCCACTAGGACGATAGAGAGATATATATTACACCAAGAAAAAATTAATGTACCAAAAAAACATTAAATAGTGTGGAAAATAAGTGTAATTTATAGAAAAGGCGTAAAACAGGAAAGGAATAAAAGTGTTCTTCACAACTTTAATCCACACAAGACAGATATAAGATCGCGAAACGCTTTTCGTTTATTATGTAATTAATCGAAGCGAGAGAAATGTTGCCGGAAGAAAATTGCACCCTTTGGCGCCAATTCGACGCCGGATAATTAGTTTCAAATTGGAACATAATTAAATTTGAAACATAACTGGAATGCAGCTCTTATTTTTAAGCGAACCTGATTTAAGAGATCACGTCATTCAAAAACTGTTTTCTAAAGCATATAAATTGATAATTGTTCTTTTCTTTAAAGACTATTAAGATTCAGTTTGAACAGCAAAGCGAAACGAGATCTTCTGAATTCATTACAGATCAGTTTTAACGGGTAATTGTTTTCAATCGTTTTGTATTCTAATTTCGCTGTTTTGTTTCGATAATTGGCTTGGGACTAGAGAAACACAGTTTCATTATTTTATACTTTTGATACGTTCTAACAATTTGTATTTGACGTTTTCCGGTAGATAATAATCACTTATTATGCAATTTTTTGAAAAAAAATCCTGATTTATTCTTTATCTAGTTTTAATATTATAAATTTAAACAATGATAATATTTCTTTTTAGATTTTTAAATGCCCGACTCGTGGCTCAGTGGTAATTCATGAGCATTAGAACTGAGGTTCAATCCGCAGGTGGCATCGTTGTAGATACTGTTTCAAAAATAGAGGAGACTCGATGGCGTTTGAGATGTTCAGTATCTTACCTCATTAATCAGACTACCTGATGGGAGTTTTCCGTGTTTTCTCCTATACGATATGAAAATTGGGGATTCTTTCTCCTAAAATGTCCTCCCGGAAGTCACTGCCCGCCTTCTTCAGCGATTCGGAGCCAAATCAGACTTCTACCTACGGGAGCTGCATCACAATTTGCATGCAGTTTATTATTAAATGCTTTGCCAAACTCGTGGCTCAGTGGTAACGTGCTTGTCTGAGGTGCATTAGCATTGTGGTTTAATCGGCTGGAGGGTTTGTTTGTTGCACTGTTTCAAAAAAGGTGGAGTCTCGATGGCGTTTGGGATGTTCAGAGTCAGACTACTTGGTTAGAGTTTTTCCGGGTTTTATCCGTTAAGATACGCAAATACGGGGTAATTCCCCCTAAAAGTATTCTCGTGAGGTGTTGCCCTGTTTATTCAGCGCCTCGAAGCCAAGTCAGACTTCTACTTACGGGGGGGCTCTATAATGAAGCTGTCCCCCTTTTCTCCTACCGTGAGTAGACTAAACATGAGGTGTCTGTCCCGCGCTGCCGGACAATGTGGAGTAGACACAACAACAACAATATAGCCTGACTCATGGCTCAGTGGCAATGTGCACCGCTGGGGAGCATTAGAACTGAGGTTCAGACCGCTGGTGGTACCGTTGTAGACGATGTTTCAAAAACGAGAAGACTCGATGCAGTTTGTGATGTTCAATATCTTGCCTAGTTAGTCAAACTACTTGTTGGGACCGGACTTTCTCACATACTATACGGAAAGACGGGGTAGTTTCCACTAAAAATACTTACAACAGAAGCTTCCCCACTTCCCCTCCTACCATGAGTGGATTACTCGTGGAGCGTCTCTCCTGCGCTGCCGGATACTGAGAATTAGTCGCAACAACAACAGATTTTTAAATAGATTTTATCTCTTTCTGCAATTTATAAAAAGTTTAAAAAATTATTTTAAATGTAATTTTGATATGAAATTCTTGCTTGCCTTTTAGCCTTAGTTTTCAAAATTGTCTTACATTTAATATGAAGAATTTATTACATCAACAACAAAAAATTTGTTTTAAAAGCTTTTTGATTCGTTGTTCTGAGATAATATGTTTTTATTAGAATAATTTATCTATTTTCAAATATCATATAGAAGAATCATTAGAAAATCATACTCATATGATGTAAATTTCCTGTATTTTTATTCCTTGGTTATCAAGTGGGACCATGATGGCAGACTGACTTGCGCTGTCCTCTACTGAATAAGTGAATTTCACTACAGTATTACATTTCCATATCGATTTACTAAATTGTTTAATTGTTAAGTTGATTTTATGTGCAACGTTTAATACTTTCCATTTAAAAAAGTACTCCAATTATGCATTGTATTAATCTGAACTATTAACAAAATTGCAAATTGATGACTTTGGTGGCAAATTTGGAGTCGTGGAGTGAGTGAATTTCACAGCAATATTATATTTTCATGTCGATATACTAAATTGTTTAACAATTAAGTTGATTTTATGTGCTGTAAGAAATACTTCTGTTTTTAAAAAATACATCAATTAAGCATTGTATTAATTGGAGGACTAAACTATTACCAAAATTGTCAATCTATTTTGATGACTTTGGCTATAATTGTAGCGTTGTTGAATGAGTGAATTTCACTACAATAATACATTTTCATGTTGATTTATCAAATTGTTAAATTGATTTTATATACCATGAGAAATGCTTTTGTTTTAAAAAGTAGGTCACTTATGCATTTATTAAACTTATGCATGATTAAACTATTGCCAAAATTGGCAGTCTCATGACTTTGGCAACAAATTTCAACAATTCTTGAATGAATTTCACTTCAGAATTACATTTTCATGTCTAATTACTAAATTTTTAAATTGATTTTAGGTGTTAAAAGAAATACTTCCGCTTTTAAAAAATTCGCCAGTTAATCATTGTATTAATTAGGAAACTAAACTAATACCAAATTGGAAATCTGATGACTTTGGCGACAAAAAAGATGCTGTAGAATGAGTGAGTTTCACTGCAATAATATATTTTTATGTTGGTTCATTAAATTGTTAAACGTATCTGATGTGCCATGAGAAATGCTTTTGTTTTTAAGAAAATTAATTATGCGTTGTAGAAATCAGATAACTAAACTATTACCAAGCTTGGAAATCTATTTTAATGACTTTGGCGACAAATGTTGCTTTGTTGAATCTGTGAATTTCACTAAAATGTTACATTTTCATGTCGATTTATCAAATTGTTAAATTGATTTTATGTGCCATGAGAAATGCTTTTGTTTTAAAAAGTACGTCACTAATGCATTGATTAAACTTATGCATAGTTAAACTATTGCCAAAATTGGCAGTCTGATAACTTTGGCGAAAAATATGGCGTTTTGAATCAGTGAATTTCACTACAACTTTATATTTTCATGTTAATTTACTAAATTGTTTAATTGATAAGTTGATTTTAGTTGCTATACGAAATACTTATGTTTTAAATAAAATACCTCAGTTATGCGTTTTATTAATCAGAGTACTACTAAATTATTACTAAAACAGGCCAACTGATGATTTTGGCGACAAATTTGACGTTGTTGCAGTTTTACTGCAATAATATATTTTTATGTCAATTTACAAAATTTTAAAATTGACATGTGCTATAAGAAATACTTTTGTTCTAAAAAAATGCGTCACATATGCATCGTATTAATCAGAGAACTAAACTATTACCAAAATTGGCAATCTGATTAATTTGGCGACAAAAGTGACGTTGCTAAAGGAGTTATTTCATTGCAATATTATATTTTTAAATCAATTTACTAAATTGTCACTAATTACTAATTAACTGCTACTTAATGCATAAGTTGCTAAATATCCCAAATATTGCAATTATGAAGTATCTATACGTTAGAATTTAATGAAATTAGTTAATTAATGGTAAACTGCTAATTACTGTCAAATAATATCGAAAGACCTCACATAAAAAATCTGTCTTGAAATATATCTATATATAATTTATTCGGTGTCAAAAAATTTAATTTGTTGCAATTGTGGCTCAATTCCTTCTGGTAGCACATTTTTTTTTACTAAAATTATTAAAAAATGTGATAAATAGTTAATGAATAAATTTCTCAAATACCCATATCAATTACAAGAGGTTTGGTCATCACGAGTTTAAAGCATTTAATAATAAACACCCCCAGTTTGAAAAACAGGCTTCAAACAAAAAGAGTTTAAACAATTACGCTTTTTTTATATTCCTCAAAATGACAGTGCAGAATTTCATTTATTGCTCATCTAAACCAAGCAGAAAAAATATCTAGTTGTTTTTCATATTGGCGGTATAATTTTTCTATGACAAATGCCTGTGTCAGACTTTTTGACGTAAAGAATTAAAAACACAAATAAAAAAGTAGTGTTCCATAATAACATAAGCAAAATTTCTCTTCGTATATTAAAAAAAAAAAAATCGCCAAAAGAAAAAGAAAAACTCGCCAAGCCGTCTGTAGAACAGAAAAGTTAATTAACTGGTGTTTATTTTTTCCCTCACTTTGAAGGGATGGGGAAAAAAATAATAATAGCTGCATGGAAATTAACAAAACTTTATGATGGCCCTTCTCGAAATCATTGAGCTGTTTTTTTTAAAATTTATTTGTGTTTTTTACTCCTATTTTTTCCACCATTTTGGCGACATTTTCAGCTTTATTACACATTCTAAGCTTTAAGGCGTTGTGTGACAACGTCTTGTTTTCTTTTCTCTTGACGCAGAAAGAGACGGATGACACTCTTTTCTAAGAAACTAATGTTATTATATTTTAATCTATTTCTTTCGGATATCAAATTACTTTTCGCAGGAAAAAGTATCAAATTATGTGTTTTATGATATAATAGCATTAAATTGGTTTGTTTTATTTTGGTTTTTAGGAAAGTAGTTATTTTTTATGAAATGAATTTTCCGAATTGACGATCTCAGAGATTATCCATAGTATGTAAATATTCTAAAAATAGAGTAGTATTGGTGAAGTGTGTCATGTGTTTTATGATTCGTGTCATGTGTTTTATGATACATAGTGGTTTTTATGATACGTAGTTATTTTTTTTTAGTTGTTCGTAATCCACTTTAAACCGCAGGTTCTGATCTAATAGGATCATAGAGCGTTGTGGGAGTTGTGTTACTGGCGTTCATAGCATATCTTCAAGCTGCACGTGCCTCCTGGGTAGTGCTAAATGAGTAACAACGGTGCAGCTCTTGCTTATGGCATAAAGATTAACTGTCTCCGCATTGCCACCAGTATTAGAACAACATACATATTATATATCAATATGTATATAATATATAAAAAGATGTAATATTTTCTATTTTCATGTCCAACACATGAGTATATCAGTGTTATTTAAAGAAAGACATTTTTCTATACGCCATAAATTAAACTGTCTTACATTTTTGTTACATGAGAGTAAATATAGGAAAACATTCACCTTACGGAAACTTGTTGGTTTAATTGCAAATAAATTTATTATTTTAAAATCTTCACTAAGCAACTTCAACGTAATTTTAAATTATCTTCAGTAAACAACGTGTTGAGGCCTGATGGGCGAGTGGCTAGCGGTGCTACAAGTCTCGGATTCGAGTCTTAGCGACGCTATGGATGTTTGTAGGGGTTTGGAATTCACTTTAAACAGTAAGTCCTGGTCTAATATGAAAGTAGCTTTCTGACTTTAGGGTTCGAGTCTCGGCGGTGCCATGGATGTTTGTATTGGTTCGGAAACCACTTCAAACCGTACTTCCCAGACCTACATGACAGTTGGGGATTGGATTGTCAGCTTTAGTCGGTAAAAAAGGAACATCTCATTTGCAAACATTTAAACTGTTAGTAAACAGACAGCCATTGGTCCACAATGGAGCTGTTGCGCCATTAAATAAGAAGCAACGTATTAAAAAATTCGTTTTTTTAATTCATTCAACCAACAACAATACTTTAATTGGTTCTTTCATGGGACATAGACTTGAAAGTTTAGGGACTTGGCTCTTGACTTGGAATTGACTTGAAAATTGATTCTAATAAATAATATTGACACTATTAATCAACTAAGGCAACGTTATTTTACATTATCTTCAGTAAGCAAAGTCAACTAACGGGCGCGTAATTTTAAATTATATTCAATATGCAACGTCAACGTAACTTTAAATTATCTTCAGTAAGCAACGTATTGGAGGCAGATGGTCGAGGGATAGCTCTCTGCGTTCTGTACCACAAACCTTGTATTTTCTCACAAATGTAGGACAGTTTAATTTATACATAGGAAAACATGCTTCTTAAAAAAATATTGATATACTGAAGTGTTGTGCATGAAAATAGAATAGATATATATTACACCAGGAAAAATCTAATGTACATAAAAAGCATTAAATAGCGTGGAAAAAAATTGTTATTTATAGAAAACGCATTAAACAGTAAAGGAATAAAAAGGTTTTTCACAGGACAAATATCTTAAAAGATCGCGAAACGCTTTTCGTTTATTATGTAATTAATCGAAGCGAGAGAAATGTTGGCGGAAGAAAATTGCACCCTTTGGCGCCAATTCGACGCTGGATAATTAGTTTCAAATTGGAACATGATTAAATTTGAAACATAACTTTAACGCGCTTCTTATTTTTAAACGAACGTGATTTAAGAGATAGATTTAAGAGACGCGATTCGAAAACCGTTTTCTAAAACATATAAATTGATATATGTTCTTTTCTTTCAAGACTATTAAGATTCAATTTGAACAACAAAGCGAAAACGAGATATTCTGAATTCGTTGCAGATCAGTTTTAACGGGTAATTGTTTTCAATCGTTTTGCATTCTAATTTCGCTGTTTCGTTTAGATAATTGGCTTGGGACTAGAGAAACACTGGGTTGTAATTATTTTAGACAATTGATACTTTTCTAACAATTTATATTTGATGTTTCCGGCTGATAATAATCATTTATAACACAGTTATAGTTATTTTGAAAAATTTCATTTATTTATTCTTTCTGCAGTTTTTAATATTTTAAAATTAAAAATAATATTATTTCTTTTTTTATTTTTAAATGCTCGACTCGTGGCTCAGTGGTAGCGTGCGCCGCTGGTCAGCGTTAGGGCTGAGGTTATATCGTCTGTACCATCGTTGTAGATATTGTTTAAAAAACAAAGATACTCGATGGCTCGATGTATGTTCAGTATCTTGCCTCATTATGCAAACTACTACTACACCACACCACATCACTGTGCCTAGAGCTGAGTTGCCCTTTTACAGTTTGAGAATGATGTGGGTGAGGAGAAGTCTGATTAGGCTCTGTGACGCTCTACAGTCATAGGAGACCTACAGCATAAATTCGATTACAAAACACTACACGCATCCAAGGAACCGCTGGAACTCGAACCCAAAACCTGTGATACGGTACGCTAGAGCAATAGTCGTTCGGCAATGAGGCCCCTACAACTGACTTAATGAAGATAATTTAAAATTATGTTGTCTTAGTTGACGTTGCTTACTGAAGTTAAGTTAAAATAATAAATTCATATGCGCTTAAACTAGGAAGTCTCCGTTAGGTGAATGTTTTTTTGTATTTACTCTCATATAACACAAATGTAGGACAGTTTAATTTAAGGTGTATAAAAAAATATCTTTTTTTAAAATAAAATTGATATATCGAGTGTTGGACATGAAAAGGGAAGATATATATATTACACCAGGAAAAATCTAATGTACAGAAAAAGATATATATTACATCAATAATACAGATATATTACATCAATAAAAAAAACAACTTAGAACTTGAAAACGTGGAAAAAAGCTGTAATTTATATAAAAGGCATTAAACATTAAAGTAATAAAAAGGTTTTTCACAACTATAATCTTTACAAAACAAATATCTTAAAGATCTAGAAACGCTTTTCGTTTATTATGAAATGTTGGCGGAAGAAAATTGCACCCTTTGGCGCCAATTCGACGCAGGATAATTAATTTCAAATTGGAACATAATTAAATTTGAAACATAACTTTAATGCGCTTCTTATTTTTAAGCGAACCTGATTTAAGATATCACGCCATTCGAAAACTGTTTTCTAAAACATATAAATTGATAATTGTTCTTTTCTTTAATGGCTATTAAGATTCAATTTGAACAACAAAGCGAAAACGAGATCTTCTGAATTCATTACAGATCAGTTTTCGCGGATAATTGTTTTCAATCGCTTTCTATTCTAATTTCGCTGTTTTGTTTCGATAATTGGCTTGGGACTTCGGAAACACTGGGTTGTAATTATTTTAGACAATTGGTACTTTTCTAACAAATTGTATTTAACGTCTTCGGTAGATAATAATCAATTATTGTGCAGTTATTTTGAAAAATTTCACTTAATTATTCTTTTTCTAATTTTTATTATTTTAAATTAAAATAAATGAATATTTCTTTTTAGATTTTTAAATGACCGACTCGGGGCTCAGTTTTAATTCGTGAGCGTTAGAACTGAGGTTCAATCCGCTGGTGGCATCGTTGTAGACACTGTTTTGAAAACGAGGAAACTCGATGGCGTTTGTGATATTCATTAGTCAGATTACCTGATGGGAGTTTTCCGGGTTTTCTCCTATACAATATGGAAATGTGGTATCGTTCCCCCTAAAATGTCTTCCTGGAAGTCACTTCCATCCTTCTTCAGGGATTCGGAGCCAAATCGGACCTCTACCTATGAGAGCTACAACATAATTTACATGCAATTTATTATTGCTCAGTGGCTCGGTTTCAACATGCAGGTTTGATGTGCATTGGAATTGCGGTTCATTCAGCCGTCGGGTTTGTTGTAGACATTGTTTCAAAAAACGAGGAGTCTCGATGGCGTTCGGGATGTTCAGTATGTTGCCTCATTGGAGTTTGACTACCTGGTTGTAGTTTTTCTGGTTTTCTCCCTTAAGATACGCAAGTGCGGATGCGGGGTAATTCCCCCTAAAAGTCCTCTCGAAAGGCGTTTCCCTGCTTCTTCAACGAGTCGGAGGCAAGTCAGACTTCTACCTATGGGTGCTCCATCACAAGAAAAACTGCCTCCTACCATGAGTAGATTACTCATGGGGTGTCTGCCCCGTGCTGCCGGACACTGATGAATAGTCATAACAACAACAACAACAATGCCCGACTTGTGGTTCAGTGGCAAAATGCAGCGTTCGGGAGCATTAAGGCTGAGGTTCAGTCGGCTGGTGGTATCGTTAAAAAATGTCGTTAGTCAAACTGCCTGGTGGGACCGGGCTTTCTAGCTTTTTCTACCATACGCAAATGCGGGGTAGTTCCCACTAAAAATATTTACAACGGAAGCTGTGTCCTACCATGAGTAGATTACTCATGGGGTGTCCGTCCCGCGCTGCCAGACACTGAAGATTAGTCGCAACAGCAACAGATTTTTAAATAGTTTTTGTCTCTTTCTGCAATTTTTAAAAAGTAAAGAAAAATTATTACAAATGTATTTTGGTATTAAATTCTAGTTTGACTTTTGCTACTTAGGTTAAAAATTATCTCATACCTAATGTGAAGCATTTATTATATCAACAATAAAAGTTTACTTTAAAGGCTTTTTTGTTTTGTTTATGTAGAAATATGCTTTTGTAGTAATAACTTTTTTTTAAATATCATATAAACTAGTTTATACAATTAGATATGATGAAAATTTCTTGTATTTTTATTCCATGATTATCAACTGAGTGCCTGATAGCAGACAAAGTAGTAAAGAAAAATAATTACAAGAGTAATTTTGATGTTAAATTCTTGCTTACCTTTCGGCCGTTGTTTTCAATAATTTCTCCTATTTAATATGAAGAATGTATTACATCAACAAAAGTTTGTTTCAAAAATATTTGATTCGTTGTTCTAAAGAAATATGGTTTTATTGCAATAATTTTCTTATTTTCAAATATGATGTAAATTAGTTTAGAAAAATTACTAATATTATACTCAAGTGATGAAAATTTCCTGTATTTTTATTCCTTGACTATCAAGTGAGTGCCTGATGGCAGACTGACTAGTGTTCTCAGCTACTGAATAAGTGAATTTCACTACAGTGTTGCATTTTCATGCTGACTTCAGATAAAAAAAACTGTTGGAAAAAATATAAATAATCCATTCGGGATAAAAAATGTAATTTGTCGCAATTGTGGCTCAATTCCTTCTAGTTGCAAGACTTTTCACTAAAATGTATAAAAAATGTGATAAATAGATAATGACTAATTTTCCCAAATACCCAAGTCAATTACGAAAACGTTGGCCAGCATGATTCTAAAGCATTTAATAATAAACTACTCCAGTTTGAAAAATACAGTTTAAGTAAAAAGAGTTTAAAAAACAGCACTTTTTTTTAATTCCTCAAAATGGCAGTGCACCATTTCATTTATTGCTCATTTAAACCAAGAAAAAAGTATAGCTGTTTTTCATATTGATGGTATAATTTTTCTATGACAAATGCCTGTGTGACAGACTTTTTGACGTAAAGAATTTAAAAAAAACAAATAACAAAAAAGTGGTGTTCCATAATAACATATGCAAAACTTTTCTCTATGCATAAAAAAAAATCGCCAAAAGAAAAACGAAAACTCGCCACGCCGTCTGTAGAACAGAAAAGTTAATTAACTGGTGTTTATTTTTTCCCTCACTTTGAAGGGATGGGGAAAAAAATAATAATAGATGCATGGAAATCAACAAAACTTTATGATGGCCCTTCTCAAAACCATCGAGTTATTTTTTTAATTTACTTGTGTTTTTTATTCCTATTTTTTCCACCACTTTGGCAACATTTTCAGCTTTATTACACATTCTAAGCTTTAAGGCGTTGTGTGACAACGTCGTTTTCTCTTTTCTCTTGACGCAGAAAGAGACGAAGATGACACTCTTTTCTGAGAAACTAATGTTATTATATTTTAATCTATTTCTTTCGAATATAAAATTACTTTTTACCGAAAAAAGTGTCAAATTATGTGTCATATGTTTTATTATTATTAAATTTGTTTGTTTTTATTTCTGTTTTTAGAGGGTATTTCTTTTATATGAAATGAATTTTAGAAATTAAAGATCTCAGAGATTATCCATAGTATATAAATATTTTAAAAATAGAGCAGTTTTGGTGAAGTGTGTCATGTGTTTTATTATATAATAGAGTTAAATTTGTTTGGTTTTTTTCTGCTTTTATGAAAGCTGTTCTTTGTTAAGAAATGAAATTTCCAAATTGACAATCTCAGAGATTATGCGTAGTATATAAATATTCTAAAAATAGAGCAGTATTGGTGGTGTCATGTGTTTTATTACATAGTAGCATTACATTTGTTTGTTTTTATTTCTGTTTTTAGGAAATTGTTTTTTTCTATGAAATAAATTTTCGAAATGAGCAATCTCAGAGATTTTCCATAGTATAAATATTCTATAAATAGAACAGTTATGGTGAATTATTTATGATATTTTCAAAAAGATATTATATTATGCACATGGTCGTCTGAGTGGTTTGTCCTGTCGGCTTCATGTTAAAAGTAAGAAAATAAGACCATGACATATGTACTTTAATTTAAAATACTTTTGATTATGTCAATTAAGTTTTGGGCTATTTGATGAAGTGTACTAATTTTGCTCATTAATAATAAGCAATATTTGTCAAAATATTATTTGATGTGCTTTAAAGGAATTCATATAAGTTTTTGTTGTATATGTTCAGACTGAACAGTCTTACTCAAAATTTATTTTTAACTTTTATTGGCCTTTAAATAAAGATTAGTTTATGCCTGTCAAGCGAGAATTAGATTCAACTGCTAAACTCTGAAAGTAAATCTTAAAACATCCAATAATGTTTTAATATATAGTGTTCATCAAAAGAGGATTTTACCTCTCACGAATTTATAACGCTCTATCTGTCAATACTTCTAGGCAAAACATTGTTAAGTTTTTGTTCTAAATTTATGATCCTTTGCTTATTTGTTTAAACATATTAAAAAAATTGCTATCGTTAAGTTACTATTCATTAGAATCTAATGATATTTATTTAAACAATGCTTGAAGTTGCTAAATATCAGAAAAATTGCAATTGTGAAGTTCTATTCATAAAAATTTATGAAATGATTAAAATGAAATTTAATTAACTAATGCAGAAGATATTAAATATCACAGAATTTGCAGAATTTAGGTATCTATTCATCAGAATTGAATGAAATTTTATTAATTAATGCTAAAATAGCTAATTAATGATGAAGTTTGTAAATATTTAAAAAATTACTGTTATGAAGTCTTTATTCATTAGAATTTAATGAAATGAAAATTAATTAATGCAGAATTAATTAAATATCCCAAGAATTTCAATTTTGGAGTATCTATTCATTAGAATTTAATGAAATTTCGTTAAGTAATGCTGAAACTGCTCATTATTGGGAATTAATAGCTAATGACTTCAGATGAAAAATCTGTCGGCAAAAATATATATAATTCATTAGAGTTCAAAAAATTTAATTTGTTGTAATTGTGGCTGAATTCTTTCTAGTTGCACGATTTTTTTTTCCCTGTTGTTTTCCTAATGCAGCTGACAATACAGAGACAGTTAATCCTTATGTCATAAGCAAGGACTGCACTGATGTTACTAACTTAGCACTAACCAGGGGACATGTGTTGCGCACTCAGGTAACACTACCCCGACAACGCTCTACGATCGTATTAGAACAGGGACCTGTGGTTTAAAGTGGATTTCAAAATCACTACAAACATCCATGACACCTCCTTGATTCGGACTCGATACTTGTGGTACAGAGAGCGAGAGCGCTAGCTACTCGGCCATTAGGCACCTTTTTTTTTTTCTTTTCTAAAATGTATAAAAAATGTAATAAATAGATAATGACAAATTTTTCCATATACCCAATTGCAAAAAGTTTGGTCATCACCGCTTTAAAGCATTTAATAATAAACCGCTCCAGTTCGAAAAATACACTTCAAATAAAAACAGTTTAAAAAATTGCACTTTTTTATATTCCTCAAAATGACACTGCTACATTTCATTTATCGCTCATTTAAACCAAGAAAAAAAATATCTAGTTGCTTTTCATATTGGCGATATAACTTTTCTATGACAAATGGCGGTGTCAGACTTTTTGATGCAAAGAATTTAAAAAACAAATAAAAAAAGTCGTGTTCCATAATAACACAAGCAAAACTTCTCTTCAAACATTAAAAAAACAATCGGCAAAAGAAAAAGAAAAACTCGCCAAGCCGTCTGTAGAACAGAAAAGTTAATTAACTGGTGTTTATTTTTTCCCTCACTTTGAAGGGATGGAAAAAATAATAATAGTTGCATGGAAATTAACAAAGCTTTATGATGGCCCTTCTCAAAACCATCGAGCTGTTTTTTTAATTTACTTGTGTTTTTTACTCCTATTTTTTCCACCATTTTGGCAACATTTTCAGCTTTATTACACATTCTAAGCTTTAAGGCGTCTCTTTTCTCTTGACGCAGAAACAGACGAAGACGACACTCTTTTCTGAGAAACTAATGTTATTATATTTTAATCTATTTCTTTCGGATATCAAATTACTTTTCACAGGAAAAAAATATCAAATTATGTGCCATGAGTTTTATGATATAATAGCATTAAATTTGTTTGTTTTTATTTCTGTTTTTAGACGGCAGTTCTTTTTTTAATGAAATGAACTTTCGAAATTAACTATCTCAGAAATTATCCGCTGTATATAAATATTCTAAAAATAGAATGGTTGTAGTGAACTATTTATGAGATTATCAACAAGATATTTATCAATCTGTAAATTATTTTTCCCTGTGAGTGTAGTATTTTTCCCTATGAGAAAAGTTTTGGCATTTCATTACCAGGAGAGGAAATAGCATACATAAATATCATCCCAAATAGCGTACATACCTATGTATGACAAATTTATAAAAAAAAACTAATCACCCAAATTTTACAACAGACAAGCAGTACTGTGAGTAGTTACATTACATGCAGTTAGAGTTTTGTACCAATGAGAATTACCAGTCACTCAAATCTGAAAGCAGATATTCGGAATCATGTATAATGAGACTTAGGGAATGTATACTATGAGTTGGAAATGTATACTATGGAATCATGTATACTATGAGTTGTTCCATCGTGATTGGTGATAGATCACGAGCTGAGAAAGTGTCTACCCCAATGAGATGCGCACTAAAAATGTTAAAAACTTTACTTTGGTCTCGAGGAGACAGGGCGCAGAAAGTGATATTCATATGTCATATGTCATAAATCATATGTCACTTTTAGAAGCATTCGTTCAAAATTGTTGTTTGAAAATATAAGAGCAGTGATAAAAGTATCCCATAGCGGCCCTGAGTACTGCTGATTCTTCTACATAACTGTTGTAGAGATTACAAATTACCTTTTTTTTTCAAAATTTTATATTTAACAAAAAAACAAATTCAGCATAAGATTTTATTAGTTATTCTAATTTATTTTTGTACTACATGGAATTTAAGAGTTAAACTTTTTCCGTATCATGTTTTTGTGAAAAATATTTTAAAGTTTTTTACTATAAACTAAATTTCGAAACTATTTAGCTCTATTACACATTTAGCAGAAATATCCAATTTGAAGTCTGACGTGAAAAATGAAAAATTAAAAAGTACGTGCTTCACATAAAAATGCTTAAAACGGAAGTTGTTGAAACTTCCGTTTTGCAAATAAATATTATCAGGTTTTATAAAAGAAGGTAAAAAAAAATGCTAAAGAAAGTTTTGGAAGTTTTTAATAACAGTTAAAAGAAAAAGGTTTTTTAATTTTTAATTCTACTTGACATTAATTCTATACAGTCATTTTTCTTATAAAAGGGGAGAGCAATTTATTTGAAATTAAATAAAGTTAAAGTATAAAAAAATACTACATCAAAAAAAATTCGTTTGTGTTTTTTTTTAAAAATAAGATAGAGAAAATATTCTCTAGAGAGGAAGTCATATATTTTATTAAAGACTTTTTCTTAACACATAAAAGAAAAATATTTCAGTGAAAGCTCTGATTTATTATTTTTATGTTCAGTGCTTTGTTTTGAAAAACTGTTCAACTTCTTCATATTCGTGGAGTATGTAGTTAAAATATTTAATTGAATGCGATGCATCTAGTTTCAATTATATCTTGCCGGAAGAAATTATTAATTACAGACTTGAAAATTAATTGGAATGAAATTCAAGTAACCGAATATTCTCAATTCGTCTATCGTTTTTGACTGAATTAATGAAAGGTAAATTAAATTCATTTTAGCTTTTTTTGAGATTGTAATTTGAATTTTATAATGTGGAACAAATGACACTTAATTGGATTTAAAAATGCTTATTAAATTTCCTTCAAACTATCAAAATATATTATAAAATTCTTGCTCGACTCGTGGCAACGAAGGCCAATAGCGAGCATTAGGGTTGAAGTTCAATCCACTGGTAAAATCGTTGTAGAAACTGTTTCAAAAACGAAGAGACTGGGTGGCGTTTGGGATGTTCAACATCTTCCCTCGTCAGTCAGACTAACTGATATGTATTTTTCTGGATTGTTTTCCCATACGATACGCAAGTGCGGGGTAGTTCTCCCTAAAATTCCTCCCGGAAGGCATTGCCCTCCTTCTTCAGCAACTCAGAACCAATCAGACTTCTATCTACGGGGGCTCCATCATAACAGAAGCTTTCCATCCATCCATGAGTAGGCTACTCATGGGATTTCCGTCCAGCGCTGCCGGACACTGAGGATTGGTCACAACAACAACAGATTCTTAAATGATTTTTGTCTCTTTCTGCAATTTATAAATATTATTTTTTTTTTAATCCTATGCAGCTATGCATACTAGTTTTCATTGAATTACAATTATTCACATGCTCTACTCGTGGCTCAATGGGGACTCGTGGCTCAGTAGCTAACCGTTGGTGAGCATTAGGACGGAGGTTCAATCAGCTGATGGCTTTGTTGTACACACTGTTTCAAAAAATGAGGAGACTTGATGGCGTTTGGGATATTCTGCACCTTTCCTCGTTAGTCGGACTACATGGTGAAAGTTTTCTGGGTTTCCTCCAAGACAATAGTCAAATGCCTAGTACCTCCTAAAAGTCCTCCCGGAAGGCACTTATCACCGTCTCGGACAGACAGTCAGACTTCTACCTATAGGTGCTCCATCACAACAGAAACTGTCCCCTCCCCTTCTTTCCCTCCTCCCATGAGACCACACGGGCTCTTTGACTTGGTCTAGATGTCTGTCTACCAAGTGGGATAAAAAAAAAAATTCTTAATTCCAATTTTTGCAATCAGTTTTGTATTCCGCGCCCCGAAAATAGTGAGAAGTGACTATTTTCATGTTTAAGATATTGTACGTTGTATATTTGTGTAGTTGAATTTTTTCCGCAAATAAATCTTTTCAATTTGGCATAAATATTTTATACATTACTATTGAGAGTAACATTAAACTTTATGAAGAAATTGTTGTTGTTGTTTCTTAACCCCCTTGGTAGATTCATCATACTATAAACGAAATGATTAAATTCAGCATATAAATGAAATTATTAAATCCAATATATAAATGAAATTATCAAATTCAGTTTATAAATGAAATTATTAAATTCAGAATATAAATGAAATTATTAAATTCAGTTTATAAATGGAATGATTCAATTCAGAATGTAAATATAATTAGTAAATTCAAATTATAAATGAAATTATTCAATTCAGAACGTAAATAAAATTAGTAAATTCAGATTATAAATGAAATTATTAAATTCAGAATATAAATAAAATTTTAAATTCAGAATTCAAATGAAATAGCAACAATCAGCACACAAATGAAAAGATTATAATCATCATAAACAAATGAAATTATGGCATTTAGCATATAAATGAAATAGTTCTAAAGTAATTTTATCATGATTGCATTTCAAATAATTTTTATGAAATCCTTTTTTTCTTTGCAAATTATGTCTGCGAATAGTTTTATTTATTTTTTTACGATATGACAGTTATTTAATGTTATTAAATTTATTTACCAACATTGAACACAAATAACATTTAATGACATTTTAAAACTATTTTTCATTAATATTTGTAACTGAAATCAAAATGAATAAAACAAAAGAATTTAATTGCTGAATATATTTTCAATGCTTGAAAGAAGTAATAAGAAAAATTATGATCAGCCAATTTACAACTGAATATTTATTGACTAATTGCCTGGAATTTGTAAATAAACTTAATAATGAATAAAAGATATAAATTTATTATTTAATTTATTGAAAATTAAATTAAATGAGTTGAAATTTCATTAATGATTCGATATAAACTCAGCCAATTATTCAAAATTACATTACATTTCATTTATATGTTGAATTGAAACATTTCACTTATATGCAGAATTGAATCATTTCATTTATATGCTAAATTGAATCATTTCATTTATATGTTAAATTGAATCATTTAATTTATATGCTGAATTGAATCATTCCATTTATATACTGAATTGAATCATTTAATTTATATGCTGAATTTAATCATTTAAACTTTAAAAGGTTGTATTATAAAATAAAAAACATATTTCTATTTTTTTTATTAAAATAGCTATTAAATTTGATATCAAAAACTTTCTTCCACTAATAAACTTAAAAAGCATGACTTTCATAAAATGATCCATCCATTTCATTTTCCCATCCTGATCAAACCGCAGTGTAAAACAATTAGCAAAACTTCAAAATTTAACCGCGAAAATATACATTGTCAACTCCAAACATTCAATTTAAATTCCAGTGGAAAAAAAAAATTTCAAATCCCAAAATTGTGCTAGTAGTTAAAGTTTTAAATGTTATTTATCACAAGAACTCAGCTGAATTGAAACATTTCATTTATATGCTAAATTGAAACATTTCATTTATATGCAAAATTGTATCATTCTATTTATATAGCTGAATCATTTCATTTATATAGCTGAATTTAATCATTTCATTTATATGCTGAATTAAATCATTTCATTTATACAGCTGAATTAAATCGTTTCATTTACATTCTGAATTGAATTCTCTCATTTATTAGTTGAAATGAAATATTTCATTTATATGCTGAATTGAGTCCTTTCATTTATATGATGAATTGAATCATATCATTTATATGATGAATTGAATCATTTCGTTTATATAGCTGAATTGAATCATTTCATTTATATAGCTGAATTAAATCCTTTCATTTATATAGCTGAATTAAATCCTTTCATTTATATGTTAAATTGAAACACTTCATTTATATGCTGAATTGAATAATTTCATTTATATATCTGAATCTATATAGCTGCATCATTTCATTTATATGACTGAATCATTTCATTTATATGGCTGAATCATTTCATTTATATAATTGAATTCAATTATTCCATTTATATGCTGAATTCAATCATTTCATTTATATGCTGAATTGAAACATTTCATTTGTATGCTGAATTGAGTCATTTCATTTATATAGCTGAATTAAATCCTTTCATTTATATGTTAAATTGAAACACTTCATTTATATGCTGAATTGAATAATTTCATTTATATATCTGAATCTATATAGCTGCATCATTTCATTTATATGACTGAATCATTTCATTTATATGGCTGAATCATTTCATTTATATAATTGAATTCAATTATTCCATTTATATGCTGAATTCAATCATTTCATTTATATGCTGAATTGAAACATTTCATTTATATGCTGAATTGAGTCATTTCATTTATATAGCTGAATTAAATCCTTTCATTTATATGTTAAATTGAAACACTTCATTTATATGCTGAATTGAATAATTTCATTTATATATCTGAATCTATATAGCTGCATCATTTCATTTATATGACTGAATCATTTCATTTATATGGCTGAATCATTTCATTTATATAATTGAATTCAATTATTCCATTTATATGCTGAATTCAATCATTTCATTTATATGCTGAATTGAAATATTTCATTTATATGCTGAATTGAGTCATTTCATTTATATAGCTGAATTAAATCCTTTCATTTATATGTTAAATTGAAACACTTCATTTATATGCTGAATTGAATAATTTCATTTATATATCTGAATCTATATAGCTGCATCATTTCATTTATATGACTGAATCATTTCATTTATATGGCTGAATCATTTCATTTATATAATTGAATTCAATTATTCCATTTATATGCTGAATTCAATCATTTCATTTATATGCTGAATTGAAACATTTCATTTATATGCTGAATTGAGTCATTTCATTTATATAGCTGAATTAAATCCTTTCATTTATATGTTAAATTGAAACACTTCATTTATATGCTGAATTGAATAATTTCATTTATATATCTGAATCTATATAGCTGCATCATTTCATTTATATGACTGAATCATTTCATTTATATGGCTGAATCATTTCATTTATATAATTGAATTCAATTATTCCATTTATATGCTGAATTCAATCATTTCATTTATATGCTGAATTGAAACATTTCATTTATATGCTGAATTGAGTCATTTCATTTATATAGCTGAATTAAATCCTTTCATTTATATGTTAAATTGAAACACTTCATTTATATGCTGAATTGAATAATTTCATTTATATATCTGAATCTATATAGCTGCATCATTTCATTTATATGACTGAATCATTTCATTTATATGGCTGAATCATTTCATTTATATAATTGAATTCAATTATTCCATTTATATGCTGAATTCAATCATTTCATTTATATGCTGAATTGAAACATTTCATTTATATGCTGAATTGAGTCATTTCATTTATATAGCTGAATTAAATCCTTTCATTTATATGTTAAATTGAAACACTTCATTTATATGCTGAATTGAATAATTTCATTTATATATCTGAATCTATATAGCTGCATCATTTCATTTATATGACTGAATCATTTCATTTATATGGCTGAATCATTTCATTTATATAATTGAATTCAATTATTCCATTTATATGCTGAATTCAATCATTTCATTTATATGCTGAATTGAAACATTTCATTTATATGCTGAATTGAGTCATTTCATTTATATAGCTGAATTAAATCCTTTCATTTATATGTTAAATTGAAACACTTCATTTATATGCTGAATTGAATAATTTCATTTATATATCTGAATCTATATAGCTGCATCATTTCATTTATATGACTGAATCATTTCATTTATATGGCTGAATCATTTCATTTATATAATTGAATTCAATTATTCCATTTATATGCTGAATTCAATCATTTCATTTATATGCTGAATTGAAACATTTCATTTATATGCTGAATTGAGTCATTTCATTTATATAGCTGAATTAAATCCTTTCATTTATATGTTAAATTGAAACACTTCATTTATATGCTGAATTGAATAATTTCATTTATATATCTGAATCTATATAGCTGCATCATTTCATTTATATGACTGAATCATTTCATTTATATGGCTGAATCATTTCATTTATATAATTGAATTCAATTATTCCATTTATATGCTGAATTCAATCATTTCATTTATATGCTGAATTGAAACATTTCATTTATATGCTGAATTGAGTCATTTCATTTATATAGCTGAATTAAATCCTTTCATTTATATGTTAAATTGAAACACTTCATTTATATGCTGAATTGAATAATTTCATTTATATATCTGAATCTATATAGCTGCATCATTTCATTTATATGACTGAATCATTTCATTTATATGGCTGAATCATTTCATTTATATAATTGAATTCAATTATTCCATTTATATGCTGAATTCAATCATTTCATTTATATGCTGAATTGAAACATTTCATTTATATGCTGAATTGAGTCATTTCATTTATATAGCTGAATTAAATCCTTTCATTTATATGTTAAATTGAAACACTTCATTTATATGCTGAATTGAATAATTTCATTTATATATCTGAATCTATATAGCTGCATCATTTCATTTATATGACTGAATCATTTCATTTATATGGCTGAATCATTTCATTTATATAATTGAATTCAATTATTCCATTTATATGCTGAATTCAATCATTTCATTTATATGCTGAATTGAAACATTTCATTTATATGCTGAATTGAGTCATTTCATTTATATAGCTGAATTAAATCCTTTCATTTATATGTTAAATTGAAACACTTCATTTATATGCTGAATTGAATAATTTCATTTATATATCTGAATCTATATAGCTGCATCATTTCATTTATATGACTGAATCATTTCATTTATATGGCTGAATCATTTCATTTATATAATTGAATTCAATTATTCCATTTATATGCTGAATTCAATCATTTCATTTATATGCTGAATTGAAACATTTCATTTATATGCTGAATTGAGTCATTTCATTTATATAGCTGAATTAAATCCTTTCATTTATATGTTAAATTGAAACACTTCATTTATATGCTGAATTGAATAATTTCATTTATATATCTGAATCTATATAGCTGCATCATTTCATTTATATGACTGAATCATTTCATTTATATGGCTGAATCATTTCATTTATATAA
This sequence comes from Caerostris darwini, assembly GCA_021605075.1. Lineage (NCBI taxonomy): Eukaryota > Metazoa > Arthropoda > Arachnida > Araneae > Araneidae > Caerostris > Caerostris darwini. The sequence continues at coordinate 112,555 of BPLQ01011225.1, read as the reverse complement.
TTGAATTCAATTATTCCATTTATATGCTGAATTCAATCATTTCATTTATATGCTGAATTGAAACATTTCATTTATATGCTGAATTGAGTCATTTCATTTATATAGCTGAATTAAATCCTTTCATTTATATGTTAAATTGAAACACTTCATTTATATGCTGAATTGAATAATTTCATTTATATATCTGAATCTATATAGCTGCATCATTTCATTTATATGACTGAATCATTTCATTTATATGGCTGAATCATTTCATTTATATAATTGAATTCAATTATTCCATTTATATGCTGAATTCAATCATTTCATTTATATGCTGAATGGAAACATTTCATTTGTATGCTGAATTGAGTCATTTCATTTATATAGCTGAATTAAATCCTTTCATTTATATGTTAAATTGAAACACTTCATTTATATGCTGAATTGAATAATTTCATTTATATATCTGAATCTATATAGCTGCATCATTTCATTTATATGACTGAATCATTTCATTTATATGGCTGAATCATTTCATTTATATAATTGAATTCAATTATTCCATTTATATGCTGAATTCAATCATTTCATTTATATGCTGAATGAAACATTTCATTTATATGCTGAATTGAGTCATTTCATTTATATAGCTGAATTAAATCCTTTCATTTATATGTTAAATTGAAACACTTCATTTATATGCTGAATTGAATAATTTCATTTATATATCTGAATCTATATAGCTGCATCATTTCATTTATATGACTGAATCATTTCATTTATATGGCTGAATCATTTCATTTATATAATTGAATTCAATTATTCCATTTATATGCTGAATTCAATCATTTCATTTATATGCTGAATGGAAACATTTCATTTGTATGCTGAATTGAGTCATTTCATTTATATAGCTGAATTAAATCCTTTCATTTATATGTTAAATTGAAACACTTCATTTATATGCTGAATTGAATAATTTCATTTATATATCTGAATCTATATAGCTGCATCATTTCATTTATATGACTGAATCATTTCATTTATATGGCTGAATCATTTCATTTATATAATTGAATTCAATTATTCCATTTATATGCTGAATTCAATCATTTCATTTATATGCTGAATTGAAACATTTCATTTATATGCTGAATTGAGTCATTTCATTTATATAGCTGAATTAAATCCTTTCATTTATATGTTAAATTGAAACACTTCATTTATATGCTGAATTGAATAATTTCATTTATATATCTGAATCTATATAGCTGCATCATTTCATTTATATGACTGAATCATTTCATTTATATGGCTGAATCATTTCATTTATATAATTGAATTCAATTATTCCATTTATATGCTGAATTCAATCATTTCATTTATATGCTGAATTGAAACATTTCATTTATATGCTGAATTGAGTCATTTCATTTATATAGCTGAATTAAATCCTTTCATTTATATGTTAAATTGAAACACTTCATTTATATGCTGAATTGAATAATTTCATTTATATATCTGAATCTATATAGCTGCATCATTTCATTTATATGACTGAATCATTTCATTTATATGGCTGAATCATTTCATTTATATAATTGAATTCAATTATTCCATTTATATGCTGAATTCAATCATTTCATTTATATGCTGAATTGAAACATTTCATTTATATGCTGAATTGAGTCATTTCATTTATATAGCTGAATTAAATCCTTTCATTTATATGTTAAATTGAAACACTTCATTTATATGCTGAATTGAATAATTTCATTTATATATCTGAATCTATATAGCTGCATCATTTCATTTATATGACTGAATCATTTCATTTATATGGCTGAATCATTTCATTTATATAATTGAATTCAATTATTCCATTTATATGCTGAATTCAATCATTTCATTTATATGCTGAATTGAAACATTTCATTTATATGCTGAATTGAGTCATTTCATTTATATAGCTGAATTAAATCCTTTCATTTATATGTTAAATTGAAACACTTCATTTATATGCTGAATTGAATAATTTCATTTATATATCTGAATCTATATAGCTGCATCATTTCATTTATATGACTGAATCATTTCATTTATATGGCTGAATCATTTCATTTATATAATTGAATTCAATTATTCCATTTATATGCTGAATTCAATCATTTCATTTATATGCTGAATTGAAACATTTCATTTATATGCTGAATTGAGTCATTTCATTTATATAGCTGAATTAAATCCTTTCATTTATATGTTAAATTGAAACACTTCATTTATATGCTGAATTGAATAATTTCATTTATATATCTGAATCTATATAGCTGCATCATTTCATTTATATGACTGAATCATTTCATTTATATGGCTGAATCATTTCATTTATATAATTGAATTCAATTATTCCATTTATATGCTGAATTCAATCATTTCATTTATATGCTGAATTGAAACATTTCATTTATATGCTGAATTGAGTCATTTCATTTATATAGCTGAATTAAATCCTTTCATTTATATGTTAAATTGAAACACTTCATTTATATGCTGAATTGAATAATTTCATTTATATATCTGAATCTATATAGCTGCATCATTTCATTTATATGACTGAATCATTTCATTTATATGGCTGAATCATTTCATTTATATAATTGAATTCAATTATTCCATTTATATGCTGAATTCAATCATTTCATTTATATGCTGAATTGAAACATTTCATTTATATGCTGAATTGAGTCATTTCATTTATATAGCTGAATTAAATCCTTTCATTTATATGTTAAATTGAAACACTTCATTTATATGCTGAATTGAATAATTTCATTTATATATCTGAATCTATATAGCTGCATCATTTCATTTATATGACTGAATCATTTCATTTATATGGCTGAATCATTTCATTTATATAATTGAATTCAATTATTCCATTTATATGCTGAATTCAATCATTTCATTTATATGCTGAATTGAAACATTTCATTTATATGCTGAATTGAGTCATTTCATTTATATAGCTGAATTAAATCCTTTCATTTATATGTTAAATTGAAACACTTCATTTATATGCTGAATTGAATAATTTCATTTATATATCTGAATCTATATAGCTGCATCATTTCATTTATATGACTGAATCATTTCATTTATATGGCTGAATCATTTCATTTATATAATTGAATTCAATTATTCCATTTATATGCTGAATTCAATCATTTCATTTATATGCTGAATTGAAACATTTCATTTATATGCTGAATTGAGTCATTTCATTTATATAGCTGAATTAAATCCTTTCATTTATATGTTAAATTGAAACACTTCATTTATATGCTGAATTGAATAATTTCATTTATATATCTGAATCTATATAGCTGCATCATTTCATTTATATGACTGAATCATTTCATTTATATGGCTGAATCATTTCATTTATATAATTGAATTCAATTATTCCATTTATATGCTGAATTCAATCATTTCATTTATATGCTGAATTGAAACATTTCATTTATATGCTGAATTGAGTCATTTCATTTATATAGCTGAATTAAATCCTTTCATTTATATGTTAAATTGAAACACTTCATTTATATGCTGAATTGAATAATTTCATTTATATATCTGAATCTATATAGCTGCATCATTTCATTTATATGACTGAATCATTTCATTTATATGGCTGAATCATTTCATTTATATAATTGAATTCAATTATTCCATTTATATGCTGAATTCAATCATTTCATTTATATGCTGAATTGAAACATTTCATTTATATGCTGAATTGAGTCATTTCATTTATATAGCTGAATTAAATCCTTTCATTTATATGTTAAATTGAAACACTTCATTTATATGCTGAATTGAATAATTTCATTTATATATCTGAATCTATATAGCTGCATCATTTCATTTATATGACTGAATCATTTCATTTATATGGCTGAATCATTTCATTTATATAATTGAATTCAATTATTCCATTTATATGCTGAATTCAATCATTTCATTTATATGCTGAATTGAAACATTTCATTTATATGCTGAATTGAGTCATTTCATTTATATAGCTGAATTAAATCCTTTCATTTATATGTTAAATTGAAACACTTCATTTATATGCTGAATTGAATAATTTCATTTATATATCTGAATCTATATAGCTGCATCATTTCATTTATATGACTGAATCATTTCATTTATATGGCTGAATCATTTCATTTATATAATTGAATTCAATTATTCCATTTATATGCTGAATTCAATCATTTCATTTATATGCTGAATTGAAACATTTCATTTATATGCTGAATTGAGTCATTTCATTTATATAGCTGAATTAAATCCTTTCATTTATATGTTAAATTGAAACACTTCATTTATATGCTGAATTGAATAATTTCATTTATATATCTGAATCTATATAGCTGCATCATTTCATTTATATGACTGAATCATTTCATTTATATGGCTGAATCATTTCATTTATATAATTGAATTCAATTATTCGATTTATATGCTGAATTCAATCATTTCATTTATATGCTGAATTGAAACATTTCATTTGTATGCTGAATTGAGTCATTTAAAATTAAAAATGCTGAACCCTAATACAAAACACATATTATTAAAAAACATTTTTATTAAAATAACTATCAAATGTAATATTAAAAACTCTTTTTTCCATTAATAAGCTTTCATAAAATGGTAAATCCATTTCATTTTCCCATCCTGATCAAACCGCAGTGTAAAACAATTACCAAAACTTCAAAATTAAACCACGAAAATATTCATTGTCAACTCCAAACAATCAATTTCAACTTCAGTGGAAAAAATAATTTTTGAAATCCCAAAATTGTACTGTTAGTAGTAAATTGGTAGGTATTGTTATTTATCACAAGAACTCAGCTGAATTGAATCGTTTCATTTATATTGCTGAATTAAAACTTTTTATTTATATGCTAATTTGAAACCTTTCATTTATATGCTGAATTGAATCATTTATTCACATAGCTGAATCATTTCATTTATATGCTGAACTGAATCCTTTCATTTGTATGCTGTATTAAAACCTTTCATTTATATAGATGAATCCTTTCATTTATATGCTGAACTGAATCCTTTCATTTATATGCTGAACAGAATCCTTTCATTTGTATGCTGTATTAAAACCTTTCATTTATATAGATGAATCCTTTCATTTATATGCTGAACTGAATCATTTGTATGCTGTATTAAAACCTTTCATTTATATAGATGAATCCTTTCATTTATATGCTGAACAGAATCCTTTCATTTGTATGCTGTATTAAAACCTTTCATTTATATAGATGAATCATTTCATTTATATGCTGAACTGAATCCTTTCATTTATATGCTGAACTGAATCCTTTCATTTGTACGCTGTATTAAAACCTTTCATTTATATAGATAAATCATTTCATTTATATGCTGTATTGAAACCTTTCATTTATATAAATGAATCATTTCCTTTCTATAGCTGAATCATTTCCTTTATATAGCTGAATTGAACCATTTCATTTATATAGCTGGATTGAATCATTTCATTTATATAGCTGAATTGAATCATTTCATTTATATGCTGAACTGAATCCTTTCATTTATATGCTGAACTGAATCCTTTCATTTGTATGCTGTATTAAAACCTTTCATTTATATAAATGAATCATTTCCTTTCTATAGCTGAATCATTTCATTTATATAGCTGAATTGAACCATTTCATTTATATAGCTGGATTGAATCATTTCATTTATATAGCTGAATTGAATCATTTCATTTATATGCTGAACTGAATCCTTTCATTTATATGCTGAACTGAATCCTTTCATTTGTATGCTGTATTAAAACCTTTCATTTATATAAATGAATCATTTCCTTTCTATAGCTGAATCATTTCCTTTTATATAGCTGAATTGAACCATTTAGTTTATATAGCTGGATTGAATCATTTCATTTATATAGCTGAATTGAAATTTCATTTATTAGCTGAATTGAATCATTTCATTTATATAGCTGAATTGAATCATTTCATTTGTATATGCTGAACTGAATCCTTTCATTTTGTATGCTGTATTAAAACCTTTCATTTATATAAATGAATCATTTCCTTTCTATAGCTGAATCATTTCATTTATATAGCTGAATTGAACCATTTCATTTATATAGCTGGATTGAATCATTTCATTTATTAGCTGAATTGAATCATTTATTTATATGCTGAACTGAATCCTTTCATTTATATGCTGAACTGAATCCTTTCATTTGTATGCTCTAACTGAAACCTTTCATTTATATAAATGAATCATTTCCTTTCTATAGCTGAATCATTTCCTTTATAAAGCTGAATTGAACCATTTAGTTTATATAGCTGGATTGAATCATTTCATTTATATAGCTGAATTGAATCATTTCATTTATATAGCTGAATTGAATCATTTCATTTATATAGCTGAATTGAATCATTTCATTTATATGCTGAACTGAATCCTTTCATTTGTATGCTGTATTAAAACCTTTCATTTATATAAATGAATCATTTCCTTTCTATAGCTGAATCATTTCATTTATATAGCTGAATTGAACCATTTCATTTATATAGCTGGATTGAATCATTTCATTTATATAGCTGAATTGAATCATTTCATTTATATGCTGAACTGAATCCTTTCATTTATGTGGTGAACTGAATCCTTTCATTTGTATGCTGTATTAAAACCTTTCATTTATATAAATGAATCATTTCCTATCTATTGCTGAATCATTTCCTTTATATAGCTGAATTGAACCATTTAGTTTATATAGCTGGATTGAATCATTTCATTTATATAGCTGAATTGAATCATTTCATTTATATAGCTGAATTGAATCATTTCATTTATATAGCTGAATTGAATCATTTCATTTATATAGCTGAATCATTCCATTTAATTCTGAATTTTCATTTATATGTTATTGAAACATTTCATTTATATGCTGAATTGAATCATTTCATTTATATGTTGAATTTTATCATTCCATTTATATAGCTGAATCATTTCATTTATATAGCTGAATCATTTCATTTATATGCTGAACTGAATCCTTTCATTTATATGCTGAACTGAATCCTTTCATTTGTACGCTGTATTAAAACCTTTCATTTATATAGATAAATCATTTCATTTATATGCTGTATTAAAACCTTTCATTTATATAAATGAATCATTTCCTTTATATAGCTGAATTGAACCATTTCATTTATATAGCTGGATTGAATCATTTCATTTATATAGCTGAATTGAATCATTTCATTTATATGCTGAACTGAATCCTTTCATTTATATGCTGAACTGAATCCTTTCATTTGTATGCTGTATTAAAACCTTTCATTTATATAAATGAATCATTTCCTTTCTATAGCTGAATCATTTCCTTTATATAGCTGAATTGAACCATTTAGTTTATATAGCTGGATTGAATCATTTCATTTATATAGCTGAATTGAATCATTTCATTTATATAGCTGAAATGAATCATTTCATTTATATGCTGAACTGAATCCTTTCATTTGTATGCTGTATTAAAACCTTTCATTTATATAAATGAATCATTTCCTTTCTATAGCTGAATCATTTCATTTATATAGCTGAATTGAACCATTTCATTTATATAGCTGGATTGAATCATTTCATTTATATAGCTGAATTGAATCATTTCATTTATATGCTGAACTGAATCCTTTCATTTATATGCTGAACTGAATCCTTTCATTTGTATGCTGTATTAAAACCTTTCATTTATATAAATGAATCATTTCCTTTCTATAGCTGAATCATTTCCTTTATATAGCTGAATTGAACCATTTAGTTTATATAGCTGGATTGAATCATTTCATTTATATAGCTGAATTGAATCATTTCATTTATATAGCTGAATTGAATCATTTCATTTATATAGCTGAATTGAATCATTTCATTTATATGCTGAACTGAATCCTTTCATTTATATGTGAACTGAATCCTTTCATTTGTATGCTGTATTAAAACCTTTCATTTATATAAATGAATCATTTCCTTTCTATAGCTGAATCATTTCCTTTATATAGCTGAATTGAACCATTTAGTTTATATAGCTGGATTGAATCATTTCATTTATATAGCTGAATTGAATCATTTCATTTATATAGCTGAATTGAATCATTTCATTTATATAGCTGAATTGAATAATTTCATTTATATAGCTGAATCATTCCATTTACATTCTGAATTGAATTCTTTGATTTATATGTTGAATTGAAACATTTCATTTATATGCTGAATTGAATCATTTCATTTATATGTTGAATTTTATCATTCCATTTATATAGCTGAATCATTTCATTTATATAGCTGAATCATTTCATTTATATAGCTGAATCATTTCATTTATATGTTGAATTGAATCATTTCATTTATATAGCTGAATCATTTCATTTATATGTTGAATTGAATCATTTCATTTATATGTTGAATTTTATCATTCCATTTATATAGCTGAATCATTTCATTTATATGTTGAATTGAATTGTTTCACTTACGTTCTGAATTGAATTATTTCACTTACATTCTGAATTGAATTCTTTCACTTACATTCTAAATTGAATTTTTTCATTTATATGCTGAATTGAATCATTTCATTTATATGCTGAATTTAATCATTTAAACTTTAAAATTCTGAACCCTAACATAAAAAACATATTTCTAATTTTTATTAAAATAACTGTCAAATGTAATATTAAAAACTCTTTCTTCCATTAATAAACTTAAAAAGCACGACTTTCATAAAATGATAAATCCATTTCATTTTTACATCGTAATCAAACCGCAGTGTAAAACAATTACCAAAACTTCAAAATTTAACCACGAAAATATGCATTGTCAACTCCAAACAATCAATTTCAATTTCGGTGGAAAAATAATTTTTGAAATCCCAAAATTGTGCTGGTAGTAGTAAAGTTTTAAAAGAATTGTTATTTATCACAATAACTCAGTTTTGGAATAAAAGCGTAAAGGTGTGAGAGGAAGCGTTTTAATTAAATGTGAACACTTTTCCAAACTGCGTGGCGAAAATTATATTCGATTCATTTTCATTTTCTAGAACAAAATAAAGATTAACGACTGTTCGAAACAACGCCCTCTAGCGGAAAGGTGAAAAGTAACAGCAGACGATCGCATTATTCTAGAACATTTCTAAGGAAGAAAATCGTCATGATTAATGGCTTAATTAAGGAAAAAAATCCATCATTTGTAAATCAGAGCAGATTCTTAGAATTCTTTTTTTTTTTTTCCTGACCTTCAATTTAATTTCCCTTTCCTTGAGAAGTGCTTTTGTAATAATGGCTTCTTTTTGTAATAGTAAAAATGAAACAGGAAAATTGATTTTAAATGCAGGAAGATATTCCCACTGTAATGAAGCAGTACTATTAATTAATTATTTTATTCCTTGTTTTCACTAATATCTGTTCTTATTAGACATTTAATAATACCTTTCCTGTATTAATTTGCCCTTAGCTGCTAATTATTCTCTTATTTTCATTATGAGAAGGAATATGGCAAAAAGGGACTATTAACTTCCAAAAAAATTGAAATTACGAATTTTTAATGAATTTATTTATTTTCTTTAACTTTTTATTTGTTTTTTTATTTTTATTTTATTTATTTATTTTCATTTTCTTTTTCTTTTTTCTTTTCCTTTTTAATTATTTATTTTATTTATTTATTTTCATTTTCTTTTTCTTTTTTCTTTTCCTTTTTAATTATTTATTTTATTTTTATTTTCTTTATTTATTTTCGTTTTCATTTACTTTTTTTTTCTTTTCATTTTATTTATTTATTTTGTTTTATTTATTTATTTTCATTTTTTTCTTTTTTTTATGTTCTTTTATTTATTTCCTTTTATTTATTTCATTTATTTTTATTCAAATACGTTTTGCGTTAGTATCATTTAAAATTTTTTAATAAAGAGAAGTTGTTGAAGAAATAGTGATATTCTATAATAAAAATATAAAATATATAAAAATATAAAATAAGAGAATATTTAGCTAATAATATCTTAGTAGCTAATTATACTCTTATTTCCATTAATTCAAAGAATATAACAAAAAAAGATTATTTGCTATCAAAAAATTGAAATTAAGAATTTTTAATTAATTTTATTTATTTATTTTCAAATACGTTTTGCCTTAGTATCATTTAAAAAATTTTTAAGCGTGAGAGGTTGTTTGAAATAATGATTTTCTACATAATAATTCAAAATAATGTATCTTAGTTGCTAATTATTCTCTTATTTTCATTAAGTGAACTAATATGGCAAAAAGAGATTATTGGCTTCCAAAAAATTGAAACTAATAATTTTTAATGAATACGTTTTAGTTAATTTCAAATAAGTTTGGCATTAATATCACTTAAACATTTTTTTAATCAAGAGAGGTTGTTTGAAATAATGACGTTCTATATAAAAATTCAAAATAATTTCTTATTATTATTTTCTTATCTTCACTAAGTGAAGGAATAGAGCAAAAAGAGAATATTTACTTCCAAAAAATTGAAATTAAGAATTTCTAAAGGATTTATTTTATTTTATTTCAAATACGTATCGCATTATCATCACTTAACACTTTTTTAATCAATAGAAGTTGTTTGAAATAATGACGATCGTTATAAAAATACAAAATAATGTCATATCTCAGCTATAGCCAGAGCGCTAAACATTAGACCATTCAGTCTCCGGGTCTAATAAAACTGTAGGACGTAAGGCTGATAACCTCTCCAGTCTCGAAATCTGCCAGTAGACATATGGCCTTGACCCACCATGAGGCTGTTGCGCCAATGAAGTAATGACCATCATAGTAATGACCATTATAGTAATGAAGTAATGACCAAAAGAGTGAAGTATTTAAATTTTATAAGAGTATAACAAAAAAAAACCTGTTATAAATTTTACAATGTCAGATAATCTAATATCATTTTGTTATTGCAAAACTTTTATAAAAATTAAATTGCATAATATTTTGCATTGCTTTAAATTTACGTTTCTGCCTCTAATTAGTTTCATTTAAAATTTTTTAATAGAGAGAAGTTGTTGAAGAAATAGTGATGTTCTATAATAAAAATATAAAATATATAAAAATATAAAATTCTTATGGTGTTGATAATTTTGTAATTAGAGAATTATTTGTAATTAGAATTTGTTAAGAAATTTTACACATGCCACCTGTTTTGGTTAGACTCAAAGTTTTGTAATTTTGTTATTTTTGTTTTGTTTATAAAGATAGTACTTGGGAATAAAAATACTTATTAATATAAAACGTAGCAATTAAAATATAAGTAAGTTAAATTATTGTTGTTGTCGTCGTATCCCTCATGGAAGTAGGGAAGAGGTGGGTAGCTTTTGTTGTGATGGAGCACACGTAGGTAGAAGTCTGACTTCTGCTCCATGTCGCTGAAGAAGGAGGGTAGTGCCTTCAAGGAGGACTCCCCCCATTTGCGTATCGTATTTGAGAAAACCTGGAAAACTCCCACCAGGCAGTCCGACTCACGAGGCAAGATACTGAACATCACAAACGTCATCAAGGCGCCTCATTTTTGAAACAGTGTCTACAACAAAGCCTCCAGCGGATTGAACCTCAGCCATAATGCTCACTAGCTGCGAGCGATGCCACTGAACCACGAATTAGGCAGTTAAATTATTTATTTGATTATTAAAAATAGTTCTAATTACTTCTATTATTTATGAGAAATTTATTAAATTTTATCCCAAACATAAAAAAAAATCAATACATTTTTTAGTTGTTTGATCATCTATTTGAGTAAAGAGAAAAGCATATATAGAATAAAGCCATTATTTTTGGAAAATTGGTTTTTACTGGGTTGTTTACACTTGCTACTAATTAGTTTAATACATTTAAGTTATTTCAATTAGTTAAAAATAATCAGCATTTAAAAATAAAAAATATCATCTGAATAAAAAAAAATATGCTGCTTTGATGGCTCTAAATGTATTTAGATAAATAAAATAAAAATTTAATCAGCTTTAAATATTACTTTGTCAAAGGATAATTATTTCATCTAATTTTAAATTATTTTTACAAATAGTTTCGTACAATAGGATTATTTTGATGTACATAGAATTTTTCTAGATTTTATTTTAAAATATGGTTGTAAGAATCGTTAGACAAAATTAAAAAAATATAGAATGAAAAATTAATTAAAATGATTTCTCACAAGAGAAACTTCATTTTTTTAATTAATACTTTGTCATTATTTATATTTATCTTTTTACATTATACATTATTTCGCAAAAAAAAAATTGTTAAGCTATCTTAAAAGCTAAAAATGAATTTAATGTTTTAGATAGGCAATTAAATTGAATTTAGGAATTATTTAAATGAATTGCAATGCAGAAAAATTTTTAAATGTATAAATTGATCAAGAACTAAATTTTATCAGTTTTTAAATCCGAAAACTTTATATTTCCTTTTAATTTCAGAAATTTTCAAGTTAAAAAATAAGAGTATTGTTTTTATTTTATGCCTAATTTGGTTGGTAAATAATGTCAAATTATTAAATTCCATTGAATAGAAATTTCAAAATAATAATTTATCACATCTTTTCTTAATTTTTTTAAATAAATTCACATTGCCTAATTTTTGGTTGCTATAAAAATTAAAATTTTCATAGAAAATAAATCAATAACAAGTAATATAAAAAAAAAAAAATTAAGTCAATTCCTACTTTTTTCCACTCTATTGCAGAAAGTCCTTTATAAATAATTTTCATTCATTTTTTAAGTTTATCTGCCGCCATCTATTGGTAGATATATGCAACTTAAATCTAAAAAAAACTAAAATTAATTAATTAAAGTCAATTAATGAATTAATATTTGAAAAATACTGTATTAGCATCCAGTGTCAGTTAAAAAAAAATGCATTTGAACTTGAGTGGATGAATAAAAAGTATTTTATGAACGATTAAAAATTTTAACAAGATATATATAAGGAGAGTGTGAGCTAATAGAAGGAATTGAAAAAAATGGGGTTTTTTTTAAATTGCTGTTATGCGGTTTGCTATTTCATTAAGTAAGAATCTAGCATTCACGAGAACTATATAATGGACCGAACGTGGGAAAAAAATATTTAAATAAACTGAATCCACCATGAATTATAGAAAAGACACTAGAACTATAGAAAAGACCACGTGCGGAAAAAAAAAAAAAATTTTTAAATAAATTTTACTGGAGATGTGTGGCAACAGTAGAGTGTTCCATCGTTTTGAAAATTCCAAGTTAGTTGTACAGTAGCTTAGGCTTCGCGTTGTAGTGATTACTTTGTTAGTTCGTAGTCTACTTTACTTTGTAGAAAATAAATGATATGTTTGGGTCAACATCTCCTCTCAATTCAACCTTTCAATATTCATATTCGCCTTATGTTCATCATTTTTCGGAAGCAAAAATTCTATAAAACTTTCGAGAAAGTTTCAAAGTTGTAGATTACCCAAAATTTAATCAAAGCCATTACGTCTTCAACGATGAATACACCTTATATGTCCTTAAAGTGTACTCATTAAATTGAAAATTTATTATCGTAAATTAAATATCTTCGTCAAAATTAGTTTATTTTCAAAAGATTTACAGATTTCTTTTAAAATTATTCTTCTTTCACAAATAAAAAAACTTTATATTTTACTTTTTGCAACATATTCATAATTTTATGGATAAGAAATACAACATCATATTCTCAAGACATTAGACGGAAATTTAAAAAAAAAAACTTATAATGCAACAATATTTTATACTATAAAAACTGCATAACAAACAACAATGTTAGTTTTTATTGTTGTTACCAAACTGAAACAGAACACGTAACAACTTATCAATTTTATGAGCAAAAAGTACATCAGCCGGACATATTGCATTGTACTTTTATAAAGTAATTAATTGTTTATATTATTTTTACATGCGCTTATTTTTTTTGTTAAAATCTACGATACTGTACCCCTGAGGAAGTCGCCAATCTTGCAACCCTGAATATTTCGCCAATTTTCCGCCAATTTCTTTAGGGTTGCAGTATTATAATTAGAGGAATTCGTAGCTTCATTTTCCAAACAATATGACTATTTATTGTTATTGTGATTATATTATTATTTGCAGAATTCTTATTTGCAGTAAATAAGAACAGAAATATATGTTCTTTTAAATTAGTATTCCAATAAATTATTGATTATTCCGAACTTATTCTTACAACGTACGTCGGCCACTGATTCAGAACATAAACAATGAACTTCGGCAACCATTTTGTCTGTTTACTTGGCAATTTGGCAACACAGTAAAGGATTTTGGCGTAATATCATTTTACCGCGCAAACTACCTGGCCCATTAATTTCTATGCTTACTTACCGACTTGGCAACTTGGCGATGTGTTTGGCACAAAGGGTACAGGATCCTAGATTTTAACCATTTTGTTTATCAACTAGAGGCAGATGTTGTCCCTGAAAATAAAAAAAATCCTAAAATCTAATCGCAGTGCCCCCTAACAGGTCCAATTAGAAATCAAAACTATCCAGGGCCCTACTCAAACACACACACGAAATTTCCTCTAAATCGGTCAAGCCGTTTAGGAGGAGTTCACTGAAAAACACATATACAGAAGAATTATATATAAAGATATTTCTTAACCTTAGGAAAATCACATATATATATCATCAAGATAGTGGAAGTAAATTTAAAAAAATTATAATGCAACAATATACTTTATGCTATAAAGACTGCATAGCAAACAACAATGTTAGTTTTTGTTGTTGTTACCAAACTGAAGCAAAACACGTAACAGCTTAAGAGAAAGCAAAGGATTCTTTTCGCCCCAATGAATGCGAGGTTCGAATTTGTTGAGTAACGATCATGTCCTGAGATAGCGTCGGACAAAGGACAACAAATCCTGAGAAGGATCACGGAGCGTTAGATTTCGCCCCAGGACAAAGAAGGGAAAATTTATCGAAATCCTTAGTTGTTGCTTAGAGGAGGATAATGCCATAAGGATAAAAAACGGTGCATTGGCCCTACAGGATACAGTTTTATTAATCCAGGAAGCTGTTGGTTTGTAAGTTTCTAAAACTGGTACAAACGTGGTATATTTTAAAAGTGGCATTGACGCATATTTCTAAAAATTAAGAATAGATATTAAAATAGATATTTTTTAATTAAATTGTAAATAAAAACTTTTGTTCTAAGGCGAAGTTTCAAAAATGATTTCTTTAAAATATTGGTTATGAATGCACAAAATCCAAAAAAGCAACCAATCTACAATTTACAAGCGATAACAATTTATTCCTATAACAAACCATATCTCTAGCCTCCAACCAATCGCAGGTTACAATCACTTTTTATCCTAATGTAACTGGCAATACAAGACAGTTAACTGTAGGCCATAAGCAAAGGCTGCACCGCTATTACTCATTTACCACTACCCAGAGGATACGTGTGTCTTGAAAATACGCTGCGGACGCGAGTAACACTACCTCCGCAAAGCTCTACGTTCCTATTTGACCGAAACCTACGATTTAAAGTGGATTCCGAACCGTTACAAACATCCATGGAACCGTCGGGACTCGAATCCGAAACCTGTGGTACCAAACGCCAGAACGCTAGCCAATCCGCCATCAGGCCTCTTAAAAGCAAATATAAAAAACATAACATTCCATTTTAAAATATCAACTCAGTTCGAAATTATGATATTTTTAGAAAAACAAATACAAAGAACAAAGTATCTTTTATTACAAAAAACTCATGGATTTGGAATTTACTTTTGAATAAATACATTCTTAACAAAAATGTCGTAAGTTGAAAAAAGATGTTTTGAGCTCAAGTTTTGAGTAGGAATAGAATTTTTTTTTTTCTTTATTCAAACATTATGATAGAATAATCTTTCGTTCCGTTGTATTAATATTTAATAAATACGCCATAGTTTGTTATTTAAACATCCTTAATGATCGTTTTATTAATTAGGGGCAAATGATTAAACCCTTAAAAGATATTTCTACTTAAGATAACAAAAAAATATGAACTGTATTTTAAATAAATTATTGTTCGTCGAACTGTTAACGGTATTTAAATGAAACAAATTTTTTGCTCTTGATTTTTTTGCTTTTTTTTCTTTCTTTCTCTCTGTATTTTTCTTCTTATATTTTCTTACCTTTTTCAATAATGAATTGTAGATTTATTTTTGAAGTATCATTAAAAAATCATTTCTTCACCAACTTGAGAGATGATCAGATATCTTGAGTATAATAAATCAAACAATACTTAGCTAAGAAAGTTTTTTTTTTTTCTTTGATATAATTTTAAAAATTTTCATTTATTTCTTTTTATATCATTTAATCATTCCGTTTAAATCAAGTACTTTAGTTGAGTGAAAATCCTCATTTATTTATTTATTTTTAGTTTAAGGAGTCATTAACATATAACACGTTTTTAGAACAAATCACTACGAACTTAGGCTTAATTTCTAAGAGTTTAAATTACCTTTAATCGTTAAACCCGCTTTACTTTTTACTTTTTGCTCGTGCTAAACTTTTTCTGAGAAATTTTTTCATGGGTCACACAAAAACTATTAACACAAAAAATCGTATAAAAATTATAGCACGAAAACACCTGCATTAAAACAGGTTTGACCGTTCATATTTTTACAAGAATCTGAGTTCGTTATATTGGACATGCTTGTCATAAGGTATAATTTTCTTCCGTTGTTTTTTTTTTCATATCATTACTTTATTTTTTTATTGGAAATTAATTTTTATTTCTTATTGAATGCAAAAACTATTTAGCTGTAACCGTAAAATATGTTTGAGTCCCAGGGGTGCCATGGATGTTTGTAGTGGTTCGGAAACCACTTTAAACCGTAGGTCCGGTCTCATATGACTGTAAAGCATCACGGAGCCAAGTCAACGCTTGTTGTTCGAGCATTTTTTTGAAATTATTTTTTGCATTTTGTTATATACTGGGAGTTCAAAACTCATAATAATTTAATTTTTTATTAACTTAAGGTTTTTATGTAGCGTCACAAAGTATATTCTATTTTTAATAAGGTTAGAAGTAAGTTCTCCGGCACTTGGTGCCCCAGGTTTCGGGTTCGAGTCCCGGAATCTACTTTAAACCGTAGATCCCTGTCTAATATGACTGTAGATTGTTGGACGTAGGGCTGATAACTCTACCCCTTAAAAAAACATTCCCTGTCTCGAAATCTGCCGATAAACGAACGTCCTTAGCTCACCATGGGGCTGTTTACTCTTGATGATCATCATGAGTAAAGATGTTTCATTTCAGTTATAGACACACAAATCTCAGAAAATCTCCCATTCCTTTAGTCGTTAATTTCTTTATTCGTCCAATTTTAATTTATTCATTTTTTATGCTGGAAAATTTAACAATAAAATAAAATATGTTGTTGTTCGTATGCAGCTGTCAAGACATATACAATTGATCTTTATGCCATAAGCAGTGACTGCGAAGCTGTTACTCATTTAGCACTACCCAAGGGGCACGTGTAGCTTGAAGATATCCTACGGACGTGAGTAACACTAACCCCACAAAGCTATACTATCATATTAGACCGGGACGTAAGGTTTGAAGTGGATTCCGAAACACTACAAACATCCATGGCACAGTCGAGACTCGTACTCGAAATCTGTGGTACCGACCACCAGAACGCTAGCCACTCGGACGTCAGACCCTATAAAAGCAAATATAAAAAAAATAATATAGCATTTTAAAATATCAACTCAGCTCGAAATTATGCTATTTTAAGAAAAAAACACGAAGAACAAAGTATCTTTTATTCCTCCTGGATTTGGAGTTTACTTCTGAATAAATACATTCTGAATAAAAGTGTCGAAAGTTTAAGAAAGAAATAAAATTTAAGTTTTGAGTGGGAGTAGAATTTTTTTTCTTAATTCAAACATTATGATAAATTAATCTTACGTTCCACTGTATTAATATTTAATAAACACACCACTTTTTTTTTAATTTAAACATCCTTAATGAACGTTTTATTAATTAAAGCAAAAGATTAAACCCTTAAAAGATATTTCTACTTAAGATGATAAAAAAAGTATGTATTTTAAATAAATTATTGTTCGCCGAACTGTTAACGGTATTTAAATGAAATAAATTTTTCGCTCTTGACTTTTCCTTTCTTTCTTTATGTATTTTCTTACCTTTTTGAATGATGAATTGTTGATTTATTTTTGAAGTATCATTAAAAAATCATTTCTTCTCAAGCTTCAGAGACGATCAAATATCTTCAGTATAATAAATCAAACAATACTTAGCCAAGAAATTTTTTTTTCTTTGATATAAATTTTGAAATTTTCATTTATTTTTTTTTTATATCATTTAAACATTCCACTTAAATCAAGTACTTTATAAGATAGAAAAATCATCATTTGTTTACATATTTTTAATTTAAAGAGTAATTAACATATAATATGTTTTATAACCTATTATGTTTTATAACCTACTAGCAGCCCGGCCACGCGTTGCTGTGGCTTTCTTGTATTTGTTTAAATTATTAGATACTATAATTGGTATTGTTAAGGAAGTGATTGGTAAAGATTGAGGAAAAGTTCAAATTAAGCTTCAACGAATAGAAAATGTTTAATTTTTATTCATTTAATAAATGAGGTAGATAATGTTGATTTTTAACGCTGTTTTATAATTATTTTACCTAATTTAATTTTTAAGAATCATTACTTTCATTTAACTAAAAACTAAGCGATGAACAATATTTCTTGTTAA
Source organism: Caerostris darwini (assembly GCA_021605075.1). Lineage (NCBI taxonomy): Eukaryota > Metazoa > Arthropoda > Arachnida > Araneae > Araneidae > Caerostris > Caerostris darwini. The sequence continues at coordinate 93,738 of BPLQ01011225.1, read as the reverse complement.
TCTACCTTTCTTCAAAATAAATAAATTCGTTAAATAATTTAATAAGTTGGTTATGCTTTTCTAAAAGATTTTCCAACAATTCTACAATAGCTCTTTGTACTTGTTTGTTCGATAAAATTATACTGACATCGAGTTGTCACACGTTCTTCAGAACTGCCCATAAAATAAATTTTAAGAAATTTTGGCTCTTCGTTAGGTATTGGCAACAACGACCCGATCTTATGGCACACCTGACCTTGTACTTTGAATGTACTTTCAAAGTTATATCCCTTGGATGAGAAATCGCAAATTTTAGTTGAGCCAAATGACGTCAATGGCGCCAAATGACGAAATATGAAAATCGTCGATTTTGCTTTTAAATAAAAAAAAATCTGAATAAAAACTATACTATCTCTCAAGTTGGAACAAAACACACATTTAAGAAGAAAAAAATTAAAATCGGATTGTTAGTTTCAGAGTTCATCCCGAACAAACATCGTGACACGGGAATTATATATAATAGATTATGTCACTGCTTATGGCGAATTACTAAGAATTTAGGCTTAATTGCCAAGAATTTCAAATACTTTTAATCGTCAAACTGGCTTATTATGCTTGTATTATGTCTAATACTTATATTTGTTGTGACTAATCTTCAATGTCTTTACAGACACCCAATGACAAGTCTACTCATGGAGGAACACTTTAGGCTAATTAGATCGGGACCTACAGTTTAACGTGGATTCCGAACCACTCACAAACATCCACGCCCCAGCTAGGATTCGAACCTCAAGCCTTTCTCGATGTGAGGATTTTATGTTATTATCTTGCTAGTGCTCTGGAGCACGGTGCCAAAGGCTTCGGGTTCGAACCCAGGATGTGCCATGGATGTTTTGGGGGGTTCGGAATCCACTTTTAACCGTAGGTTCTGGTCTAATATGACTATAGAGCGTTGAGCATAAAGCTGATAACCCTGCGCTTTAAAAAGAAACATCTCCTGTCTCGAAATCCGTCAATAGGCAGACGGCCTTGGCCCACCATGAGGCTGTTGGGCTGATGATGATGATGATGAATAAAGATGCTTGAATTCAGCTGTAGACGCACAAATCTCAGAAGATGTCTCTTTCCGCCCATTCATTATATTTGATAAATCAAGAAAATACATATTTCCCAATTGTAATTTATTTATTTTTTATGCTGAAAAATTCAGTAATAAAATAAAATATGTTGTTGTTCTAATACAGCTGGCAAGGCAGAGATAATTCATCTTTATACCATAAGCAGTGGCTGCACCGCTCTTACTCATTTAGCGCTACACAGGGGGCATATGCGGCTTGAAGATATGCTACCGACGCGTATAACACTAATCCCACTACGCTCTTCGATCACATTAGACCGGGACCTACGGTTAAAAGTGGACTTCGAACCACTATAAACATCCATGGCCCCGTCGGGACTCGAATCCGAAACCTGTGGTACCGAGCGCCAGAACACTAGCAACGCCGTAAAAGCAAATATATAAAAAATAATATTGCATTTTAAAAATAGCAATTCATTTTTCGAAATTATGCTATTTTTAGAAAAAGGAAACACGGAGAAAAAAAAGTATCTTTTGTTCCAAAAAAATCATAGATTTGGAATTTACTGCTGAATAAATACATTCTTAATAAAAGTATCGAAAGTTGAAAAAAGAAATAAATTCAAGATTTGAGTGGGAGTAGAATTTTTTTTTTCTTTATTCGAACATTAAGATAGATTAATCTATTCTGTTGTATTGATATTTAATAAATACACCACATTTTTTTATTTAAACATCCTTAATGAACGTTTTATTAATTAAAGCAAAAGATTAAACCCTTAAAAGATCTCACTACTTAAGACAAGATAAAAAATTTATGAACTGTGTTTTAAATAAATTATTGTTCGTCGAACTGTTAACGGTATTTAAATGAAACAAATTTTTTGCTCTTCACTTTTTTCTTTATATTTTCTTACTTTTTTCAATGATGAATTGTTGATTTATTTTGGAAGTATCATTAAAAAATCATTTCTTCTCCAACTTGAGAGATTATGAAATATCTTCAGTATAATAAATCAAACAATACTTAGTCAATAATTTTTTTTTCATTGATATAAATTTAGAAAATTTAAATTTTTTTATATATATCATTTAAACAATCTACTTAAATCAAAGTACTTGAGATGAGAGAAAATCTATTTATTTATTTTGAGTTTAAGGAGTCATTAACATATAATACGTTTTTAATCAATTAGGCTTAATTGGTAAGAGTTAATAGGAAGAGGAATAGTAGTATTATTAAGATATCCACTTTTAATCGCTAGTTTAAAATCTCCCCAGTATAACAAAAATTCTTAACATTCTTTTAACAAAATTATAACTATTTATTTATAATCATTATTATAATCATTAACTTAATATATTTTATAACCTATTTAATTTATTTAATATTAATTTAATTTATTATTTATTTAAAACTTTGAAAACTTTTATTCTGCAACTAATATTGAACCTTCATAATAAATACTATATTTGGGTTTCAAAAAATTCAATCCAACCTTACCAGAATGACCTTGATTCAAAGTGTAAATTATGTTTATTTTTACTTTAACCACAACAAGCATTAACTGTAACCAAAAACACCAAAAGAAAAACAACAACGTCATTTTCAAAACATGTCTGCCAAAACGACCTACCAAAAAAAGAAAAATATTTATATTAAACCTAAACAATTTTTTTCCTGCTGACATGAAATCTTTTTCCTTTTAATGTTTTCGATAGGGCTTCGAATCTCTTCGAACAGAACACGAATTAATTTCCACGTGCAGGTGCCATTCGAACTGAGTCAGCAACGCCCAAAAAATCCCCTCCGCCTAAAGTACAGAATAACTCTCGAGCAATTAAGAGGAGATCTTTAGAGGAACCTTTATTAATAACAGAGTAATGAGCAGTCGCCTGTTTCCCCTAGAAAGAAGAAATCAATAATTCATCATGAGCACTAAATGGCCCGTGACGCTGCAGCTACTTATGATGTGAGTGAGGAAGTGGGGTTTTTTTTCCTTTTCTTTTGCCATTAATGACTGTATGACAAAAAAAAATTATTCAATTTTTTTTTTTGTTGTTGTTGTTATGTGTACTTTGTTGGGTATCGGTAGTGGGGATTAAGTAGAGGGTCGTAATTTTTTGTAACAAGATATGGAATTCGGGAGGGGTTTTTTTTTTTTTTTTTTTTTCTGATTAAATTATAGCAACCATTACATCTTAATGTTTTTTTGGAAAAAAGCTGTAGGTGCCAACAACAAAATTGTTCAAGGGGCCGTCAATTAAAAAGCATAAAAGAAATTCTGCAAAAATACGGGAAATCGTTTTCGATTTTTAAAAAATATTTTGTTCTACTGTCTTCATCGTAGATCCAGAAATTTTGTTTCTTAGATTTCTGTTTTATTTTGTTTATAAATCAGGTATTTTATTTTTCTGTGAGACTTAAATATACATATAACTGTATAAGTATTTTAAAAATTATTTATTTCACAATGTAAAAATTAATACAATAGTTTAAAAAGATAAAAAAAAAACCAAAAGAAAGCATATTAAAAATACTACACTAATTACAATTTTAAATTACATATAATAATTATGAAAACACAAAATACAACTTTTTTTCTATAAAATGCATGCATATTATTTATAATTTACTTTAAATTTGCTCTATTATTATTTTATTATTATATTATTTAATT